>BSAI01000073.1:20249884-20355007 GCA_036245035.1 Adrianichthys oophorus | reverse complement strand
GCCGGAGCCTAACCCGGCTACTCATGGGCGAAGGCAGGGTACACCCCTGGACTGGTCGCCAGTCTGTCGCAGGGGAAGGGGTTAATATGTATTGCTAAAATGGGTTATTTTTATTTGAAATTTCTTGTAGATTTTTTTATTACACTTGAGACTGGTAAAAAACAAACTGAGTAATAGAAATGTTATTTGGGTCTGTTTTTAAGACATACCACGTGAAGTAAACCCCTCCATGAACCGGCACCTTAACGTGGTGGAGGGGTTTGAGTGCTCGAGTGATCCCAGGAGCTATGCTGTCTGGGGCTTCGGCTCCTGGTAGGGTCTCCCATGGCAGACAGGTCCTGGGTGACGAGCCAGACAAAGAACGGTTCATAAACCCCTTCATGAGAAAGCACATCATAGATCCAGTTGCGTCGCCCGGATTGGCGTTACCGGGGCCTCACCCTGGAGCCAGGCCTGGGGTTGGGGCTCGCAGGCGAGCGCCTGGTGGCCGGGGCTCCTCCCACGGGCCCCGGTCGGGTAAAACCCGAACGATCAACGTGGGATCACTCCCCAGTGGGCCCACCACCTACAGGAGAGCTCAGAAGGGGCCGGTGCGATGTGGTTTGGGTGGCAGTCGAGGGCGAGTGCCTCGGCGGCCTAAACCCCGGTCATGGAACTTGGCTTTTGGGACATGGAACGTCACCTCTTTGGGAGGGAAGGAGCCTGAGCTTGTGCGAGAGGTTGAGAGGTACCGGCTAGATATAGTTGGGCTCACCTCTACGCACAGTCTGGGCTCTGAAACTCAGTCTCTCGAGAGGGGTTGGACTCTCTACCATTCTGGAGTTGCACATGGTGAGAGGCGGCGGGCTGGGGTGGGCTTACTTGTGAGCCCCCAGCTTAGCCGCCAAGTGTTGGAGTTCACCCCGGTGGATGAGAGAGTTGCGTCCCTCCGCCTTCGGGTGGGGGACAGGTCTCTGACTGTGGTTTCGGCTTATGGGCCGAACAGCAGTTCAGAGTACCCAGCTTTCTTGGTGTCTCTCGGAGGGGTACTGGAAAGTGCCCCAACGGGGGACTCCATTGTCCTCCTGGGTGACTTCAATGCCCACGTGGGCAACGACAGTAGCACCTGGAGGGGGGTGATTGGTAGGAACGGCTTCCCTGATCTGAACCCGAGCGGTGTTTTGTTGTTGGACTTCTGTGCTAGTCATAGTTTGTCCATAACAAACACCATGTTTGAGCACAAGGGTGTCCATCAATACACGTGGCATCAGGACACCCTCGGCAGGAGATCAATGATCGACTTTGTAGTCGTTTCAGGAGACCTTCGGCCGTGTGTCTTGGACACTCGGGTAAAGAGAGGGGCAGAGCTGTCCACTGATCACTACCTGGTGGTGAGTTGGATTCGATGGCGGGGAAGGAGGCCGGAAAGACTCGGCAGACCCAAACGTAGTGTGAGGGTCTGCTGGGAACTTCTGGCTGAGCCCTCCGTCAGGGAAGTCTTTAACTCCCACATCCGGGAGAACTTCAAACAGGTACCAAGGGAGGCTGGTAACATTGAGTCTGAATGGACCATGTTCTCCACCTCCATTGTCTCTGCTGCTGTTCGGAGCTGTGGTCGCAAGGTCTCTGGTGCCTGTCGTGGCGGCAACCCCCGAACCCGTTGGTGGACACCGGAAGTAAGGGATGCCGTCAAGCTGAAGAAAGAGTCCTATCAGGTCTGGCTGACGTGTGGGACTCCAGAGGCAGCTGACAGGTATCGGCAGTCTAAGCGAGCTGCGGCTCAGGCTGTAGTAGAGGCAAAAACTCGGTCCTGGGAGGAGTTCGGTGAGGCCATGGAGAAGGACTATCGGTTGGCCTCGAAGAGGTTCTGGCAAACCGTCCGGCGCCTCAGAAAGGGGAAGCAGCTTTCTGCAGGCACCATTTTCAGTGCACGTGGGGAGCTGCTGACTTCGACTGGGGTCATTGTCGGGCGGTGGAAGGAATACTTTGAGGATCTCCTCAATCCTGCTGACACGCCTTCTCTTGAGGAAGCAGAGGCTGAGAGCCCTGGGGTGGGGCTGTCCATTACCCAAGCTGAAGTCACAGAGGTAGTTAACAAGCTCCTCTGTGGCAAGGCACCGGGAGTGGATGAGGTCCGCCCTGAGTACCTCAAGTCTCTGGATGCTGTGGGAGTGTCTTGGTTAACGCGTCTCTGCAGCATCGCGTGGCAGTCAGGAACAGTACCACTGGACTGGCAGACAGGGGTGGTGGTTCCCCTTTTCAAGAAGGGGGACCGGAGGGTGTGTTCCAACTACCGGGGAATCACACTCCTCAGCCTCCCTGGGAAAGTCTATGCCAGGGTACTGGAGAGGAGAGTCCGGCCGATAGTCGAACCTCAGATCCAAGAACAACAATGCGGTTTCCGCCCTGGTCGTGGAGCTGTGGATCAGCTCTACACCCTGTCCAGGGTGCTGGAGGGTTCGTGGGAGTTCGCTCATCCTGTCCACATGTGTTTTGTGGATTTGGAGAAGGCGTTCGACCGTGTGCCCCGTGGTGTCCTGTGGAGGGTACTTTGGGAGTATGGGGTCCGGGGAGCCTTACTCAGGGCTGTCCGGTCTCTGTATGACCAGAGCAGGAGCATGGTCCGCATAGCTGGCAGTAAGTCAGACCTGTTCCCAGTGCATGTTGGACTCCGGCAGGGCTGCCCTTTGTCACCGGTTCTTTTCATAGTTTTTATGGACAGAATTTCTAGGTGCAGCCAAGGTCCGGAGGGGGTCTGGTTCGGGAACCACAGGATTTCCTCTCTGCTCTTTGCAGATGATGTTGTCCTGTTGGCTTCATCGAACCAGGACCTCCAGTATGCATTGGAACGGTTTGCAGCCAAGTGTGAAGCGGCTGGGATGAGGGTCAGCACCGCTAAGTCTGAGGCCATGGTTCTCGACCGGAGAAAGGTAGTTTGCCCTCTCTGGGTGGGTGGAGTGCTCCTTCCCCAAGTGGAGGAGTTTAAGTATCTTGGGGTCTTGTTCACGAGTGAGGGAAGATCGGAGCGTGAGATCGACGGGCGGATTGGTGCTGCGTCCACCGTTATGCGGTCGCTGTACCGGTCCGTCGTGGTGAAGAGAGAGCTAAGCCAGAAAGCAAGGCTCTCAATTTACCGGTCGATCTACGCCCCAATACTCACCTATGGTCATGAGCTCTGGGTCATGACCGAAAGAACGAGGTCCCGGATCCAGGCGGCTGAAATGAGCTTCCTCCGTAGGGTGGCTGGGCGCTCACTTAGAGATAGGGTGAGAAGCTCGGTTACCCGGGAGGAACTCGGAGTAGAGCCGCTTCTCCTCCAAATCGAGAGGAGCCAGTTGAGGTGGCTCGGGCATTTAGTTCGGATGCCCCCTGGACGCCTCCCTAGGGAGGTGTTCCAGGCATGTCCCACTGGGAGGAGGCCCCGGGGAAGACCCAGGACACGCTGGAGAGACTACGTCTCTCGGCTGGCCTGGGAACGACTCGGGGTCCCCCCAGAGGAGCTGGAGGAAGTGGCTGGGGAGCGGGAAGTCTGGGCATCTTTACTTAGACTGCTGCCCCCGCGACCCGGTCCCGGATAAGCGGAAGAAAATGGATGGATGGATGGACGTGAAGTAAAAGTAGTTTCCAGTTGGGACATTTTTAATTTTAGTGATAATTTTTAAAAAAACACTCTTCATAAACATTTCTGAAGAACAATTGAGTTTTGGACTTCAATAATACATTCTTTTTTTTTAAACAAACATAAGACAGTGGATCATTTAAACTACACAAACAGTTATGTTTGTTAATTGGTTCATTGTTTTTATAAAAGGAATGTTTGACTCTTTATTTAAGATGTTTTTAAACGTTTTTTTTTTTTAAACTACACATTTTGTCCTGTAGTTGCATCAGCTCTGGGTTTTTTTAATATAACAAAGCTTTATTTGAGCTCCTACTCCTACTATTCAAGCCAATTATCAAGGCTATGAATTTATGCCATTCTGCTTCATTATTTAGCACTACTGTACTTCCCAATGCCTTATGGCCTCATAATAATCAGTTCAAATTATGAAACACTTATTCATAAACAACAAGGGAGACATAAAGAGGCAGTGCAGCAACCACTCCTGTAAAACTATTGAAAAAAAGCCACGCTACAGCTTGCAGATGCACAAGGATACAAAGACCTTTAATTTTTAGGATATTGTCTGGTTAAAAAAATAAAATAAAATAAAAACAATCAAGGTGATGTCTATGGCAAGAAGGGTTGCCAGCCTTGTTAGACCACTCCCAGTGTAGGAATGGGTGGAGTAATACTATCCTGTTCTTACTGGTGAAGAAAAAAATATACAGGTAGATGTTGGTAAAAATGCTTATGAGGCTAATCTAACTAAACCTGAACATGCCTCGGTTTGAGTTGACCTTACAGGCTGTAAAAATGATTAATCCGAACTTTTGTCCTTTTGTTTTGAAAGGTTTGATTAATTCAACAAACGCACCAACAGTCTTTTTCCTGTTTGGAAAACATGTAGGCTGAATACTGGATCATTCACATTATCCTGCAAAGTGGTCTCAAGGCATTATTATGACATTAGTTTCAAGTGTGAAGGTGAATTTTCAAAAGAGAAGGTCACTGCAGACACTCAAACACATGCTCACAAGCACAGAAAATATATATCATTTTAACATCTACTTTTTACATCACAAATTTCTTCATTATTGTCACTTTTAAGATTTTCCTGGACTGCATTAAGTTGAGAAATGTATGCAGGTTTTGTATGAGTGTGTTTCTGTGTTATTGTCTGTCCCTGCGCCCACATTTGTGTGTGTAGCTTTTTGAGTGTGCGTTCGTCGGCACACATGTTGAAGTAGGTGGGGGTCAGAAGTGCACCATTGTAATTGTGCTGGCTTTTATTTGTTCAGCTGGGGTAAAAGAGCCACAAATGTCAGAGCAGCAACACACCAGGGCCTGAAATGGATCAGTCATACACAGCTGATTCACACAACTTCAGAGATAAAGCTGACTTGAATCATACCAGATGTCAACTTTACTTCTAATGAATGATGTGTGAAATGCCTGTTTTAGAGACTTGTGTGACCTTCTGTTGAGAGGTGTCAAACCTGAGCAGATCCATAGCTTTAGGAGACACAGCTTGTACTCTTCAATACATACACGGCAATAACCGTCACTTTAATTTCTCACTATAAAAAAGTATTTTTTAATTCAGTCTCCGTTAATGTTTCACATGAATGAGACAAAACAGACAACAAGCACATCATTCATTCTTTAAAAAAGTTTATTAAAGCAGCTTTTAATCTATCACACTCACCTGACGATGTTTGGAGTTTTGGTCATCATCATCATCTAGAACAGCACATCAAGGCAGTATTGATACTAAGAAGGATTGGAAAACCTCCAACAGCTTATGTAAATATTGTTTAAAAAAACTTAAGGTAAGCAAATGAAACCAGAAATATATGTGATGCACATTAAGAATGTACAGAAAACATAAACTAATTTGGTTTTACTGTAGTTCACATATCAGTGGCGTTCATTAGAAGAATTTGAACTTCTTGTGGGAGAGGTAGTTGGTTCACCTTTTGGCATGCCCCATCAGAGGGGGGCTCTTGGTTTGGCAGAGAGTGTTACGCCTGATGCCCTTCCTGACACCACCCTGTATTTTATCCAGGCAAGGGACCAGTACAGGGAGACCCTCACAGTGGCAACATAGTTAGACTGTAGCAGGGTAAGTGAAATTTAAAAATTGCAGGTTTTTCTTGTGTTAACAGACATAGTCATAAAGTATCAGCAGATTTTTTTTGCTTTTATTGTTTCCCTGCAAACCTGCAGGGGAAGCACAGCTGTGCAGACAGCAGCTGACTGCGCTGGGCTTGAGATGTTTTTTCTTTCTTATTTTAAAGAGAGTGACTCCAGACTGAAGCCAACAACAGCTAAACTGAGGAAGCACTTCAAAGATTTTGCAAGGAGCATGAGAACTCCAAGTGCCCAGTCAGTTAGAGGCTGAAAGTGGGAGGGAAAACAGAGGAGCAACAAAACAGAGAGAGACAGGGGAAAAAGAAAAGCCCCAGGGAAGAAACTTTTTTTTTCTTGTGGCTGATCTTGAAATCTTTTCAGCAAATCCAGCTCAGTCCTTTTATGTCTGTCACCTTAGGCAATGGGAATCTGCTCTCGTTTTAGTGCACAGGCACACTGCTTTGCTTAACTTTGCTTTTCAAAGGAGAGCTGCCATCCTTTTGAAATCTGAATCTGTTTTTTGGACAGTTTCTTGTTAATCCTTTGAGAATTGGTCCTGTCATTGTTGTAGCTCCACAGTTTTTTTTCCTGCATGCTTTTTGACTGTCTTTCTCTTCCTTCTGCATATTTCCCATTTTATTTTCCCATTACCTTCATTTTTTCTTTGGATCTATAATACTGTCATGAATCAGGATTTTTGGCCACAAGCTGCATCTGTGGAGTTGCAAGTGGAAAATTCCCTTTTCAACTACAGGAACTATCTGCTCCAGCATTATGCAATCACACCAAATATTTGAAATTGTTGGAAATATTACGTTTGGCAAATGCATGTGTTTTTTGCAGAAAATAATTTTTGTACATGTGGTGCGTTCTGCTGCACAAGTGCAAAAACATGCAAGATCCCTACTGTAACTCCAGGTGGAGCTATAATAGATCCTTATTGTGATACAATTCAGAACTACATCATTCCAAGCAAAAAGCTGCACCTTTAAAAAAAACACAAAACAGGAGAAGAAAGATGGCAACAAATCTGAAGTCTAAAACTAAATTTTGCTGGAGGCAAGAAACTGAAATATGTCTGCTGTCACTAATTCTGGGAGAATATTGTTGATGTTCGCCTTTTTAGGGGTCACCCCAACAAATCAGCTTACACTGATTACATTTGGTTTGGCAGAGAGTTTTACGCTGGATGCCCTTCCTGACACCATCCTTTATTTTATCCAGTCTGAGGACTGGTACCCAGACTTGGTTACCATGAGACTACATTGTTCGGCAGTAGCAGGAAGGGTCTTGCCTAAGAACCAACTCTGGAATAAGCTCTATTGTGTTCACTGGTAATCGAACACTGATTTCCCTTGAGTTAGTCCCTCGCTTAATCAACTGAGCTTTCTAGACACTTTAATTCTGGGAAAAGTGTATTTTCCTTAAGTGCCAAAGTGCTCATTTAAAACCAACATAATGACATTGCTCAATCTCAAGACAATGACCTCTTTAGACAAAGTTGGTCTTAATATTGCAGCTATGAAAAGTATTCAAAGTCATCTCCAGGTTGCAGCACCATTCATCTATTATCCGTTTCAGGGTCACTGGGTTGCCAGAGTTTAACCTGGCTACTCTTGGGCAAAGGCAGAACAGGTCGCTAGCCTAACGCAGGGCAACACAATGACACACCCATCCATTTTCGAACTGTGGGAGGAAGCCAGAGTTCCCAGTGAAAACCCACGCATGCACGGGGAGAACATCCAAACTCCAAGCAGGTCCCAACTAGGATTTGGGGCTTAAAAAAAGTGTCTTTTGAAAAAGCCTGCACATTTAGAACATTGTGACTGGAACTTCTTCTGGAACACCCAGCAGCCAATCAGAATAGAGTATTCACTCTAACCATTTAAAGAGCAGAAACACAATGTTTGTTTCTTATGGCTGTATATCAGTATCTTTGTTTTCTTGGAGTAATACAGCAGACATAGAAGTCTTTAGAGTTCTGCTTTTCTTACTGTTGGTGCATTTTGTGCATACAAATTAAACTTCTGAGTTAACACCATCAATTTAATAATTTCAGACAATAGAAGTGAAGTGAAACATTTCCTCTCTGGCTTGTTTTTTGTGCAAGAGATGCATATTGTTGTAATTCGTAAAATATTGTGATCATTTGTGATTAATCACAACCCAAAAGTGTGATTAATCTGATTAATTGTTTTAATCAATTGACAGCCCTAATTTTATTAGAGTATCATCATTTTTTGATGTATTATCTATCTGCTGTTTTTTAATAGAGCTACTGTGTTCCCTCAGTGAAATCAATACAGTTTTATTTTAGTCTATATTTAAATAAATTTGTGTTTTTTTAACTGTCAGCATTTTATGCTTCGGCACAGATATGTGTGAGTCATTGGGTATGTACATTTTTTTCATCACCACTATTCTAATCTTCAAATTGTGTCAAAACTGCAGTAATTTAAAAATATGTGAAACAGTTGCATGTAGATGTGCTGGATATATATATATATATATATATATATATATATATATAAAAGCATTATAAGCACAAAGTTGTCGCCTCCCACTTTGTCGTCCTCCATCAGCCCTCCTTCCTTTACTCTCTCTGAAACACATGCACAGATCTGTGAAACCAAGCTCTTCCAGATATTTGGGCTACTTCACAGACTTCTCCGCCCCCAATTCCTTCAAGAGATTTCCACACACGCTGCCACATCCCACTGCCTCACTCCATTTTCATCTGTTTCAACAACTGTTTTATTTAAGGATTTTGGAATTGTGATTAAAATAATTACTCTCTTACTTAATTCTGCAGATAAAAAAAGATCACAGATCTAATATTTGAAGTTAAAGTTAATGTTTTTGCACCATAATTTTTTTCTTAGTGCAAACTTGACCATGCGCTGCTCCTTCACTGATATGATCCAACATAAATTTGTATTATAAAACCAACACATTTGTGTAAATGTGTATGGAAGATTAAACATTTTAGTTCATTATGCACAGGAGCACTGCTACTGACGAGCATCCGACAGAACAGAAACATTAAAGGCGTAACAGTAACGGTGACACTCTTGTTTTCACAGTCTGAAAATCCTTCAGCGAAAATCAATAAACCACACTTTGTTTGGTTGATGCCGTTTATTTGGCTAAGCTGGAAACAGATTTGACTTCAGATTCCCAGCGACTTTTCAGGTCCCATCAATAAACACCAAAGTTCAGCTAAAAAACTTGGTTTCAAACAAAGATTTTTGACTGCTGGTCCCAATGATCCTTTTAGAAAATGGGGGGGACTGCTTTGTAAAATTATTTCATCCGTATTGGCGCATTTGGTAAACACTCACTGTATTCATCATATTTATACATTTGCATCTTTTTTTTGCAGCTGGCTGTCATGGCTTGGATAACGGGAACCCGGATCAGGTTGAGACTCGGAATGTGCGAAGAAGTCTTTAATTAAACAACAAAAAACTTCATATGAAGGAAAACTGCAAAAAGACAGAAAACTACCAAGAACAGAGCGAAGTCCACAAAACAAAAGACAAGCAGACCTCAGCGTCGCCAGAGCAGGAAGGGAACTGAACTAACAGGGACACGCCAACACTGAGGACTGAGAGACTCCAAATTCAATAGTCCTGATTACAAAGCTGTGCACTCCTCCACAGAGAGCAGCAGGTAGGGGCAGGAGGAACCATCCAGGAGGAGTGACAACTGACCTGCAAAACACTGAGGCAGTAAGAGACAAAACAAACACCAAACTGTGTCACTGGCCTTTTGTAAAAATACAAACAAATCCTCTTTTGGGATCTGTTGATAAATCCAAAAGGGTTTTTTAAGCGCGTGACGCTTATAGGATAAAGTTTTCACTTTTTTTTCATTTTACTTTTTTTTTTACAAACGTTAAAGACAATATTATATTTATTCAGCATAAACTGGGATGCTGTGAATAATATATTTTTTTTTTCCTTCAGGTTGTCTGATGAGATGAACCCAGCTGGTAAAGTCATGGCTTCTGTTATTTTTTTCTTGGGAAATCTCACATGGTTTTGGTTAAAGCTCTGTGTGACTGTGCACCTTTTCGTCTTCCCCATTCTCCGTGTCCCAACCTCACTCCTCTTTCATTTGTCTCCTCCCTCCTTCTGCATTCCAACTTTCCCACCCACCTCACGTCTCTTTTTCTCCCACATTTTGAACTTCTCTGAGCCTCTCTTCACTATTTGTACTCATCCCACCTCACAGTCACCCTTTCTTTTCTTTTTCCCATACTCTCTGATTGTCTTTCCAGACAAACTTCATTCCTAAGTAGCTGCACAATAACAACCATTCCCCAGCTTTTTTTACGTCTGTGAAGCAGCTCCTTTTGTTGGAGTCGCAGTAGAAAAAATGTGGTTTTTTTAGAATACTTTAAGTTTATCCAGACCCTGAGGTTCAGGTGTTAGCAACGCTAGTGCAGTCTTTTCTGACCTATTTGAAGCAAGTGAACCCACTACACCTTCTCAGAAGGAAACAAGGTCAAAAAGTTGCATCAGGAAGCCAAAACCATCTGTCCTTCAGCTTGACTGGCATGCTAAAAACATCTATATTCATGAAACACAAACAAGTAATTTGTTTCAATAAATGTATTTAATCATGCAAATTATGAGAGTTTGATGACAATGCTTTTGTCTTTAGACACCTCTTTTAATGTTCTTTCACCTCCCCAACCTTAAAACTGACAGCATGTCAACTTCTACTTGACAAGGAGTTTTTTTTTTTCGGTGACTGTTTTGTAATTGTTCTAATCATCAGTCTTTAACATTACGGACCTGTCCAGCAAAGAGACTGCAAGACTTATTAGTCTGTCTGTTGTTTGTGCTAGGAATATTAACTATTTTCAATAATATAATAAATCATGTGATGTAGATTTTTTTTAAGTATATTTTTTAATAACAGAAATCTTCATAAAACACATTTGTCATTACATTTGCATAAATAAACAACAGCAACCAATGCATTTGTTTGATTTAAAACCTTCAATGACATAATAACACCACCTTTTGTGTCCTGAAATCATTCTGTCCGTTCAGAGTTCAGACATTATTATCCATTTTCCTGATCACTGACTGGCACCAAGTTATGTATGAAAAAAAGCCTGCATCTAATTAATTTGCTTTTTCTCTGTCCTGTCTGACAAACATAGTTCTCAGCATCAAAAAAGGGAATACTGCAGCATGCTCTGAACTGCATTTCTGCATTTGACTGCATTTGTTTCTTGTAAAATGTGTTGAGATCAGAAGTCAAAGATGCAGGGTGACGAAACAGGGAGAGATGTGACAACCATTATAATGAAACAAATGCTCTTTCCTATTATATGTATGTAACATTTGAACAGAAAATAAAGCTGAAGAGGAAAATGGCTCCCAAATCTGCGTGACCCCTCTGCTAAAGTGATGAATTACCTCAGCAGAATGTGACAGAGGCTCTGTCCAGAGTTCTGATGGTGAAATTGTGACTGCTTTGAAAGGCTGAAGAAACCAAATTATTTAAATCAATACTGTTAAGTTCTGTATTGGTGGCTTTATAACAAATCAAAATAATTTCATTTGAATGCATTTGCTGTCAGAATCTACCACTGTTAGCAAAACTGAACAAAAGGGATAACAAAAACCCCAAATCTTTTGCCCCTTAATAATAAAAAAAGGAAACAAAAATATTCATTAAAAGATTTTTTTTCCCCAATATTTCATTTTTAACTGATGAATGTGTGGTAACTGGCAAAGTTCAGTTCAACCCAGAAATATATTTTTAACTGTCCAGCAAAATGTGGGAAGATTGATACAATGTCTTTTTATTTGAACACATTTTTAATTTAAAGTATTAAAAGGACAAATGTAAGGCACTTTATCCAACTGTAAAAACCAAAGCCATAACAGCACAATGGTTGCAAGCGCATCCTCAACAGGACAGAAATGGAAAGATTTGAAGTTTCATCTAAAATCTAAATCTAATACCAATGAAAACAGAAGAACACTGAAGCGTTCTGTCTTAAAACATTCTTGAATCTTTTTGTTTTGTGATTTTTTTTTAAGATGGTATTTAACATTTTTGTCTGCATAACAACACAACATCTTTGTGAGGAGACAGTAAGTTGAGGAGGCGGCTCCATGTATTCACGGTAAATTAATATAATTGTAAATGATCCACCATCACAGGTAAACTGCTTTACTGTTCTTAATAGAAAATGTGATGACAGGAAACTCTGATTTTCTAGATAAGTGTCATGAATGTCAATGAATGGGAAGAAATGAGCTGTGAAAAGGTGTGGTCATGTCTTATTAAAGCAGGAACTGATGAAGGGAGAAAGGAAGCTGCAAATTCAATAAAGAATTTTATTTCTGAGAATGTTATTTCTAAAATTTCTGATTCATTCAGACTCTCGGAACGTTTGGACATTTCTTATCAGGACTGAAGGAAATCCTACAAAAATCCTGTACGGTACTTTAAGGTAATAACCTGAAGCTGTGTCGATTAAGAAATGTTAAAAGTGACAATATCAACTTTACCTAAGATATGCTTTTAACCAAAATTAATGACAATTACTTAAATTTGCGTTGTCCTTTTTTATGATAAAAACGAAGTATATGATAAACTGCACGGACGAAGGGGTAAGTGGGTTGAACTCTGATCACGCCAACGGACTTTATGGGGTTATCTCGTCGACCCTTTTCTTGGGTTGTTCACGTTGGGATATATTTTTAGATTACTATAACAATTATGAAGGTTATGGTGGCTTCATTTTAACTCTGTTTATGTTTTTCCCAACTTCATATTTTTTCCTGACTTAAAATGACCCAGAAAAAGTTAGTCTGTTTTTTAACCTTGAAGTTGGGTTGTTTTTAATAATGGAGTTTTCATTGTGTAGAACATCTTTAGAAGCAACTACAACTCTTAAAGTTAGTTTCAGTGCTTTGATTGATGGTCCAAAAGTTTATATAAAATAATCTTAGCTGTCACTCATGCCAAACTTGGTATAATGGTTTAAAAGTTGATGTTGAGTAGAAAAAAACACAGGAACCCAAATCATACGACTACTACTGTCATGTAGATCCTCCAGAGTAGTAACTCTGTCTACTGTTCATAAAACTGACATTTGTAATATCTAATGAGGAAGAAACAGTTTCCTAAGTCATTATATCCGTCATTAAGAAATAAGATTTCAATATGAAATGTTTGTGTGCACAAATGAACCTTTTTGCGTCAGGATGGAATTCTGCAACAAATATATATAACAACAATATAAAGCAGAAGAGGACGGGGGATGGAGAGACTGATGGGGAGGGAGGGGGGGATTCAAGTGTTTCTGGGCGCATTTCAGCACGTGTGGAAAGGAGTGGTCTGGGGCTGGGATAATGAAACCTGGAAGACAGAATGGGAGGGAAATTGGGCTCAGATTTCAACCTGACAGGGGGCAAAAGGGGACGGACTGATATTTAGGAATAAACGAAGATTCATTGAAGGCAACGGACACATAAAGCCAAAGCGTCTGGCCCGAAGCGGTCGGTGCTCAGTGTCTGCAGCAGGTCCGGGTCCTGCCGCTGGATTCTCCCCCATTGGTTCCTTGGGAAGTGTGAATGTCGAATGACCCGGCTTTTGTAAAAGGGGACAAAAAGCACTAAACCCCGAGAGAAGCATTTGCTGCCCTCGCGCCCTTCTTTCTCCCATAAGGACCGTGCATGTCTAATATTTAGACATGAATAGTTTTTTGGATTCCACGACTGTGCTGCTACTTGTAGCAACCCAACTTTGTTTATTAGCCGTTGTGAGATGTCAGCTGGATGAAGACCGTAAGTGAGAGTTTTATTTCTCTGATGGAAAAAGTTTGATTCAAAGTGAAAAGCCTTTCTCCATCTGTGTCAGTCTGTACTCCAAACTGTGCTTCTTTACGCACAGAATTTGAGCTTTGGATTGGCTTTTAAGGTGATTTGCTATTCCTTAACGCGCTTTTACGCACAGGATCTGGACTTTTTTTTCAGTTTAAGTGGTTTGTTCATACTTAAAGCACTTTTACGAGCAGAATCTGGACTTCGATTTGGTTTTTAAGGTTGTTTCTTCATCCTTTATGCACTTTTACGCACAGAATCTGGACTTTGGTTTGAAATTTTAAGGTTGAATGTTCATCCTTAAGCCACTTTTACGCGCAAAGTTTACTGAAATTTGGATGCTTCCCACTGCAAAAATGTTTACAGGTGATGATACCCTAGGAATTTATGTATATTAAGAGTTGTTGCATTTTAATATGCAAATTAAATATAACATTGAAAAAACATATACAGCTTGGAAATAATGAGTTTGAAGTTATATAATACCATGATTTTGAGGGGGTGTTTCATGATCTATTAATTTTTTTTTATTGCAACTGCCTTGAAGTTGCAGGCTAAAAAGCAATATGATGTAGATAATGGTGTTTTGCAATACATATCTTCTTTCCTAGTTAAAGTTGAGCTGTCTGACACCTGCGGATGCTTTAGGAGCCTTGGCAGACTCCTCACTTGACTGCAGATTAATTTTATATGGGAAGGGGGGGGGGGGGGGATGCGCAAAAAGTGAAAGGTGGTCAGACTCAAGGGTCTTTGGTGAAAACTGCTCACATTCCATTGCTGTCAGAGGGCATTCAGACAAATCATGGCTTGCTGAGACAAAAATGTGGACCACTAACCAAAGTATTCTCAAACTAAACTTTCAAACTTTATTTAAAAATTAGTTTTAGCAAGAAATTTTTGGAACTTTTTTTTTCTGTAGCTAGAGACAGCATTACTTCTGGTTATTTTTTTTTTTGTGCACCTGTAAAGGACTGTCCATCATTATTTAGCATTTTAGGAGACACTTAAAATGCCAGAGGAGGCCAGAGGTAATGTTCCAAATGATTAAAGCATTTCCATCTGCTTCAAAGATTAGTACTGTGTGACAGTCAGCCCACAGAGACAGAGCCAGAGAGGAAAGGATTGGAATGGAAAAATATGGGACGAAGACTTTATTACTATAATTTTAAAAAGCAAAGTATTTCTTCCTTACAAATCAAGCTTTTAAAGCAAAGAAAATACTTTTTTTTTTTTTTTTTGGTAGAAGTGAAACAGGAGAGAAATAGTTGTGTCAAAGCAATTTGGAGTGTCAAGTTACCCCTTCAGACACAAAGAATTATTGGATAAAGTTCAAGTCATTCAGAAGCCTTTTCCTTTCTTTTCTTTTTTTTTGGGAGGTGATGTCGGTTTTTGAAAAATAAAGAGGTAAGACTGTGACCTCAGCGCAGTTGCCTTACTGTCCTCCAGTAAAACGTCTCTGAAGCTCATTAGACAGTAAAAATATCAGAAAGTAGAAAAAAGTATCATTAAAGCTAGGAAATGACAGTACAGTAAGAATCAATAAAATTCTACCTTCTCCTAAACACATCTGGGTTACGTTTGTGAGTTTATAAGAAAGCTGTGTTACCCCTCTGAACAGCATGGCTCCAGCACCACAGACAGCAGACTTACAAATGATCTGCTATGATGAAAAGTCTGTATTCTATTAGTCAGTGTCTTGATAGGAGAGCCCGTGTTTCATAATGTCCACTATCAGGGTGATCCTTCACACCTGAGCCAGTGGAAAAACTGGTATCGCCCTTTGATTGTACATCCAGGCCTGTGAAACCTAACATCAAAACTGCCAGGTATGCGCATGAAAACGTACTGCTTTTTTTTTCTTCTCTTGAACGTGTTTGAACTGGCATCCGACACAGCTGTGGTCTCCAGATGGGGCTTAAAATGCACCCCATGTTTATACAAGGTAACAGTTTGTGAATTGTCCACTCAGTCCCACTTCCAGAAAGAGACCATTCATTTATGCTGAGGTCCGTTGGGTTACCTAGACCTGAAGTAGAAACAAAAGTAAATAGTTATTGCCACTGCCACCCTCTGCTTTCACTGCCGTTGCAGTCCATACCCTTAGGCCCGTTTATGAAGTATGAACTACTCTCACCTGTTGGCTCCGGTTCACCACCTCCAATCAGAGCATTTCATTTAGCAGGTGCTGACAGTCTCTGCCAGACTGGAAAATAAACTCCAGCGCTGACAGTAATCTTTAGCTCTATAGTTAGATTTTTCACATTGGGTATCATTTAGATCCTGTACAGCAGCTACATTCAGTCATCCATCATGCTTCCCTCTGCTCCCTTTGTGGGCTGTAATATGAGAAAAAAAATCTAAAGATTTACTGAATGCCAAGTCTGTCCTCTCTGTATTAAATTTGGGTGCCTCCCACAATGTAAACTTCCCCTATTTTTAACTTGAGGAATTCAAGCACATGGACTATTCCTCCTGTGAAGTTACTGCAGCTTTCTTGAGGCTTACTCAGCACCAATCCAACCCTTGTCCTACACTGCCACTCTGTGGCCACCTGAGGTACTGAATGCAAGCATTCAGCATAAGATCAGATAAGATAAGGCTGCAACAATTTAATTATTTTAGTTAGTCGACATACAATGAGCTAAATATTAGTTAGACTTTGAACTAAGTTAACGACTTCAATGGAAATGTTAAGGTGAATTATTGTTATTTCTCCCAGGAATAGTTGGATATTTTGGTAGATATCTTGCCCTCCATTCCATAATTTTTAATGCTTTAGTCAAGGTTGACTTGATTTCTCAGCATAGATCGACTTAGATTTGGACTTTTTATTGTTTGTTAGCATCATAACTTGTTAATTAGGAAATTAATTATCTTATTTATAAATCTTATTTCAAAGTCTTTGTGATTTTCTGATTGGAACAGTTCTCTCTTTATCTGCAAAGGAGACACTTTTAGGTTAGCTGGCCTGCACAAGGGTCAGTAAAGAGCTTTAATTTGCATTAATTCAGGAAATTATCAAAACATTTTTAAATAAAGCAGTTTTCTTTTTTTAATTCAAACTACTTTCTGATGTGGAGTCCTGGTTGTATGTTTTATGGCTTTCCCAGCTCTAAAACCAAAACATCTGACTGTGTTTTCATTCATCTATGATAAATGAGTGTTGTGACACAGTAAATGTAACTATTGATGTCAAATTATATGTGTGTATGACAGATGTGTTTCTCTTTTGATGTTTAATCTCCTTTTTCCTCCCTAACTCTTTGGACCGGTGGGTGTCCTTCACTGGGACCTCACACACAGAGGATGATGATTTTAGCTGTGTTCAAGATGGACAGCGTTACAATGACAAGGATATATGGAAACCAGAGCCTTGTCGCATCTGTGTTTGTGACTCTGGATCCCTCCTGTGCGATGATATTACCTGCGAGGAGCTAAGAGACTGCCCCAAACCGGAAATCCCATTCGGAGAGTGTTGTCCCATCTGCCCCTCTGACGAGCCTACACGCCCTGGTTGTAATTTATTTATCTCACACCTCTTATAAATAAATTATTGCACTCATCATGTTGTTTTTTTGGGGACAAGAAAATGCAGAATTGTTCTTTCAGTAAGTAATTTTAATACATTTTCTGTCCCTGAAGCAAACAAATGATGAAACACGCTTGAGAACAGTGACACATCTGACAATATTTCACTGCAAAGAAGCCCTCACTGTTCTTTTTCCATAACTGGTGCACCTTGGGCCCATCTTGTTTGAATACTCTCTTCTTCCCTGAGTATCATGAAAACATGTGGGAGTCATTAGGGAAATACCTCAGTGAAGCACACACAGCCTCACATTTCTACTCTATATCCTCTCTGTGGATTTCTGCAGATCTGATGGCAACAAAATACCCCGACTCGCCGCTGAAGGCTTGCATTGTGAGAGAGGCACTTCACCACATTTGAAAGGCAACATGGCTTCCCGATAAACACAGATGCCTCAGATCTCCAAGCTCTTCTAGCCAGCTTGGAAAATTGAATAGGCTGAGGAGCATCAGTGAAAACAGAAGCGTCACTGTTTCAAATGCATGCTTGTAGATTTACCCTGCTATTTGCTGTAAGGAAAAATGCATGAACTCTGAAAAAGTGAGTTTCCCATTCAGAATATTATACCAAAAAAAGAAATAAATAAACGTTAAATCGGGTTGGTTGGGGGGCTAAAAACTACCAGACTGTGTTCATTGTACCCCGTCACACTGCAAAAACTGAGCCTTAAGAAAGTAAGAAGACTCTTAAGTCATGAAAAATTGTCTAATTTGCTGCCCTGCAAGAGAAATAATCTTATCAAGAAAGCTTTTTCAATAGAAAAATAATCTGAGTTTGAGAAAAAACGTCCTAGTGACTAGATTTAAAAAAATAAAAAATAAGAATGCTTGGTAAGACCATTTTCTTACCCCAGATTTTTTAACATATTTAAAGACCATGTCATAAAATTGTAAGAACATTTAACTTATTTCTAGAGGACCTATGTTTTCTGTGCAGATGGAGAATTTTGCTCCATTTACTTTTTTTCATTTAGTTTTTCATTGTTTTTAAGTTTATTGATAAAAATCATTCATCCACATTTTTTCTAAAAGTCTAAACAATAATTAAATGGTAAAAGATATTCATTTTAAGAGATGCTATCGAGTCCTACTCATTACAATTGCTCACAAATGCTCAAATTGATCAATCATCATTGCTAAACT
The DNA here is from genome assembly GCA_036245035.1 of Adrianichthys oophorus. Lineage (NCBI taxonomy): Eukaryota > Metazoa > Chordata > Actinopteri > Beloniformes > Adrianichthyidae > Adrianichthys > Adrianichthys oophorus. The sequence goes on along the minus strand of BSAI01000073.1, from coordinate 20,336,707 downwards.
AACATGGAGTCACATTGTTCGGCTCATTCAGCTAATGCTGTTGCTGAATTTGATGTTTTTGTTGTCAAAGAGTAATCATGACAATAAACTGTAGTAAAATCCCTGCAAAAACAGGACACTTACCAAGAATTCTTATTTTAAGAAGATTCAAATGTTTTCTTAAACGGATTAAAATGCTTCCTTGATATTGTTCATTTTCTTGCAAGACAAAAAATAAGACACTTTTTCTTGAAACAAGGGTCTTTTCACTGTCCTTAAGATTCCATTTTTGCGGTGATCCAACACATCCTGCAGCCCTGCAGATTTCATGGTGCTGAAATAGATAACCTGTAGTTCTTCCTTTGATTTTAGTCGTTTCTTTCTCATAACATCTGCTTCACTTTGTTGTGTGCGACAGTGGGTCAACCAGCACTTATTCAGTCCAAATGGGCTCTTCCTGCACAAATGCTAAGCTTTGGTGGCGGTCTTTGGAATTCTTAATTACGGGGAAAATGGAGCCTGTTTCGTTGCGTGGAAATGCTGGTAAATGCATGTGTTGTTACTGAGGTATCTCTAACCGTTGTGGTTTTTTTTTTCTCTATCCTGCGCAAATACCAGGAGTACCTGGAATTAAGGTGAGGCTTTTATGGATGTCCTAATACTCTCTGTGCATGTGTGAGTTTGTGTGTGCTCACAGTGATGCGTGTTTGTGTGTGTCTGCACCAATAATTACAAGTGTGTCTGTGTGAGAATCCTGTAGTTTCTGGATTTTGGTATGGAGGAGTTTTGACAGATGGATTAAAGCCGTTTCTTGTTCACACTGTCCCATCTTTTTTGGGTTAACCCCTTGAATTTCTTCCCAGCTAAGAAAAAAAAATCCCTTGTGTTTTTGTGTTCAAGTAGATGCTAAATTAGGTTAATTTTGGAGCTGAAGTGGTTTGATGCATAGTTGCATTAAAAGGTGTTAAGGGGTGAAGCTATATTGTGGGTGATACTGTTTTCTGATTAGTTTTCATATTAAAGGCAAAAGGTTTCTCTGGAGTACACTTTCAAACTGTGAGTAGAAGGGCGTGAGGACTTTGACAGGCTTTAATATGTCGTTGCTTTTTCTCCCTTAGGGCCAGAAGGGTGAACCTGGTGACATTACAGATGTAAGTTGACACCACAAACATTAGATTACAAAAACACTTGAATTTACAATAAAAATCCTACATAAACCACTTACTATACAACTTCATTTGGTAATGAATGCTTAAAAAGTATTTCACTTATTACATATTATTGTATTCTATTGTATAGTAGTAAAAAGTAAGGCATAGCATGATACAATATCACACACTGTGACATGTAGTACTACACTATACCAAAGGATATGATCATAGTATTTGCTCATAGCCATTTTAATAAATTTTATTTTTATTTTTTTAACTCTGGAAGAAAATTATTTTATCTTTCCTTATAAAACACAGGTGCATTAAATGCATAAAACACTTGATTTATTCTCTCCATGCCCCTGGTGGTTAATATTTAAGTACACTAACCACATATTCTTCAAACAACAGAACAATTGATAGCCTCTACATGAAAAAAAAAAAATGCACTTATAAGAAAAAAAAGCTTGTTGATGGACAAGATGGCCAAGCACAACAAGATTCCTCACCAACCCCGTAAAGATCCTCACAGGACATCAGAGAGTAAACCCCTGCTGCTGTGGCTGCAGTCTGCACCTGGAAACACTTTTTCCCTCCAAGAAAGAACAAGTTCATGGCAGGAAATAAGAGGGTATTGTTTACTGTATGTTTCTCGTAATGCTTTGCTCAAAAAGATTAGCAGCTAGCAAGACTTTTTTAATGAGCGAAAAAGATAAAGCCCCTTGTGTATAAATGTCTCGTTTGCACACATGCTAAAATAAAAGCAAAGAGATTTAAAAATGACACGTCAATTATTCTGTTCTTTTAACTTTTCTGCAGGTTGTAGGACCAAGAGGACCATCTGGCCCAATGGTATGTTTGTATTATTAATTCCCTTCCTGGCTTCTCCTAAAGGCCACTGTACTATAAAGTACACCATAAAGTTTATACTGTTTTATGTCATCCAGAGGGTCAGACGTGCTTTTAATTTGTAATAATTATAAAAAAGGAACTGGATTTTTACTGCCTTTTTCAGACTGCATACAAAATGATAGTACCTGGAACTGGTGTCTCCTTCATTGTCTCCTTCTCATCCAGGGCCCACCAGGAGAGCAAGGCCCTCGCGGACCAATAGGAGAGAAAGGAGAGAAGGTGAGTTTGACACTTCCAATAAGAATGTGCCACCCCGCATCCCTTAAGAGGTATTTCCTCCCACTGACCCCCAAAAAGTCTGAAGTCACACTGAGCTCCGATTACAAGTACAGTATGTGGGATTGAATGCAGTAGCTGTATGTCCTGTGGGGGAGGAGTGGGGTATCACTGCACCCAGATTTGAAGAATGGCAGCCTTTCACCAGGAAACTCAGGCTAACCAATCACGCGGCACTGCCATTAGACTGTGTGGTCTGGGTTGTTTAACAGATGTGAGACTGTCGGAGACTTATAATGTAAACCTTGGCTCCTTTCAGAGGCCTGACAATCAGTCAGTGTGGGAAGCCAGCGTTACAGCATTCGCAAGCCTTTGATCGCCTCAATAATGTTACATTATGGATGCGAAAATGACTGCAGGCGTGGAGTAATGTCATGTAGCTATCATGTTCATGCAAATTCAAACACAAGAGGGATTTAGCTTTGGCTAATGGACTGTAAGCAGAATTTTAGACCTCAAGAACATGTTTTGTTCTGGGTTTGCTGGGGGGGTGGGGGGGGTGGGGGGTTGTCACTGCATGCACTCTGGTATGCAAGGTCGTCTGATGAAGCACATCAGCGTACACTTTAACCTGTGAGGGGAACTATTTTGTTTTCTTGGTTTTCTGTGAAAATGATATTTTTCCCTTTTTGCACTCTACAGTGATGGCATTAGTTTAACTGTGAATGGCAGGCTTCTCTTCCAATAGAACACCTTACAAAAGAAGCAGATCAGAAAAAAGTTAGGTTCCATCATGTTAGACTGTCAGTTTGATTTGAAGATAGTTTTCTGCTGACGTGCTCTGTTACAAAAGTGTTTTTTTCTGCCAATGATGCTCTAAGTATTTATCTGAACTGCTCTTAATATCAAAGAGATTGAAAATTAATAAAGATTTTGGGGTATTTTTTCTACCCACATAGCAACACTCTCGCTGAAGAATGTCATTTATGTTGCATTTTAATTTAATGTTTTTTTAATGAGTGTTCCATTTTTTATTTGGATTTGCCGAGCTAAAATTAATTTTATAACAAATTCAAATAATTTAGGCTTTAACTACAAATAATTGCTTCAAACAATAACATTTTTGCATTGAGTTGTGTATGTTTTCTGATCTTTAGGGAAATCCCGGTCCACGAGGCAGAGACGGTGAGCCTGGCACCCCTGGAAACCCTGGACCTCCAGGACCAAACGGACCTCCTGGCCTTGGTGGAGTAAGTGTCTCAAAAGTGGAGTTCATTAAATTTGAGGAAAAGAATGGATCAGAGTGGATGGAGAAAGCTAAAAAAAAGCAGCAAAATAATGCGAGTACACAAAAGAGGAGTAAAATTGGGGAGTGAACAACAGCATGAATACAAAGAATAAGTTACATCTCATTCTTTGCTGGAGTAGTGGGAGGATGAGGTGGGAGAGAAGAAGGTGGCGTGATACAGATGCAGGAGATGGGGTTAGTTTCTTGGTGGAATGTCTTTGTGAAAACTTTTCACTTGCTCTTTTTGTTCTCTGTCTCTTTCATAATTTACATGGTGCACTTTGCTGCTAAAAGGAAGCTTTTTGTGTTTGCCAAAATGAAGCAGCAACTCTCAGCTCAAGGTCAAGATGTTTGCTGCCAAAGTAAATCATTCAGACTGAATGAAGCAAAATCTATAATAAACGTTTTGCTGTTTTAGGCTTTTATTTAAGTTTATTCTTCTGTAGCAGATGAACGACAGCCTGTCAATATCAATGGCCATCTAGCAGATCACCTTAAAACATTTTACCAGTGAACCATCCTGTTCTGACCCTGTGTTGTTGCTTTTACCAGAACTTCGCTGCTCAGATGGCGGGCAGTTTTGATGAGAAAGCTGGCGCCGCACAAATGGGTGTGATGCAAGGACCAATGGTGAGGAACCTACATCTGTTTCTTTACAAAAAGTAAAGCTTTAGACTTTGAATGTTCTTTACAGCAACTGTCAGAAAAATCTGCCAGTCAGGATCTGCTTGCACCATCGTTTGGATTTTAGGATTGAAACCTTCAAGGATCAAATGAAACAGATGCAAACTGCTCTTTTTCCACTGCTTTTTACTAAAAATATTCTGGGATGGGATTTGAAAACAAAGGTGAGCATTTCATCTATTAAAGGTGGAACTACAGCACCAAGTATCTGAAAAAAACAAACTTCCCTCTGAGAAAACATCTGAGGAAACGGAGGCAACAGCCCTTCACTCTCTTAGCTTTTCAAGCTAAAACAAAAGCAACTGTTGTTGCTGGCATTCCAGACGGCCTATAATGGAGCTAGCATTATGCTTGGGGGTTAATAAGAGCCACAGAGCATTTTAACTGCGTTGCAGCCCAGAAAAAGTCTGAAATGCCTGGAGAAGTAAAGGAGGACCGGGATTGAGCAAATATCCACAGTTAGCATCAGTCTGTGTGGTTTTTCTCCCACTGATGGTCCCACCACACGGCTGTCTGAGAGTTCACTACAATAGAAGATCATTATCAAGCCAGCTAAAGTTTACTTTGTATTTCCATCCTGTTGAGAGGCAGAGAGCAGCTTAAATGTACAACATATTTGATCATAGGTCTGCCTACAAACCCTGAAACCCCAAGTCCGTAACCAACATATGTCTTACATATATTTGAACAGAGCTCTTACTGAAATCCAGGCACATAGAGCCTCATTGATAAGCATCAACCCCACTACGGTGGAGGCTTCTCACACCAACTGAAAGGTGACTTTCATTCACTTCTGAAGCCCACTGTGCCAAACCGTGATGTTTTTTCTGGCCGCGTTCTCTGAATCTTTACTGAAGATTTACAAAAACAAGACTAATTAAGGGGAGACGGTGTTGTCCGGTGGAATGTCTTTCCCAAGAAATTGGCATAAACTTGTTTTTGTTTTCCCCAAAAAAGGAACAACTTGGAAACTTTATTGACACAAAGTCATCGCAGTCCACCCTTCTTTTGTCACCTGATTTTATCAGGCTGTTCAAGAGAAGAATAGGCAGTAAGAGCTTGGCTTATCACTCCCACAGACTGTAATTTTGTCTTGTTAAACACTGATCCATGACTTTGTGGTAAAAAAGGACTTGTGTGAGTCCAGATAGAAGTCCTCGCTGAGCAGATCAAGTTTCAGAGGACAGAAGAACCTAAAACGCTGTGCAAAATATTCTCCACAACCTAAAAACAACAGTAGCTTCTGTACGAATTGAAGTTTAGAAAGTTTCCAGTATTTTACTTTTCTAAATTGCCAAACAAAGAACAAGAGTGGGTTCAGAAAATGGAGTGAAAAGAAGGACTGGGAGGAGAAAATGGTCTGAATGTCACTGAGGAATTTCAAACGAGCTATGGTTTTGACAAGTGGAGCTGTTGAGTATTATGTAGCTTTAGGGTAAAGCAGGTGATATGTGTGTGTTTTTTAGTTTCTGCTTAGGTAATGTAAAGTATTTAAGTTTTCTCTCTAATAAACTGAAATCAAACAAGAACGTAAAGTCTTAGCCTAACTTTTGGTTGATGAAGTGATATGGTAAAAGAGCATATTGTCTATCATTATCTGAAATTGTGCTTCTGCTTTTTCCTCAGGGCCCCATGGGACCCAGAGGACCACCTGGCCCCACAGGATCACCTGTAAGTACCTGCTCAACTTCCCAAACAATGCACAGGCAGGGCTGCAGCTGCAAAAGAGATCCTGTGCTCATTTATAGACCAAACTCATAGTTGAATCATGCCTGCTGTAGTGTTCACATTCCTCTTTGTCTGCTGCACCTCCTCGCCCTTTTTTTTTAATAACAGCACTGACCTCTGCTGGAGCACTGACTGGACTAATTTATGAAAGGACAGCAAGTAACACCCCAACAAAGACACATGTTTACACAGCACACGAAGAGCAATTCTTTCTCCTGAATGCAGTTTTGCTGCTGCACAATCAAGACATACTGTTGAACACCTGACCGTTTACCTTTCATGCTGCCTTATAGGCTTATGCCTCACATGCAGACACGCCCTTCCTTTTTCCGCTGCATGTGGACCCAGCTTCCACTCTGAAATTACCCAGACAGAGACAGACACCTGAGGTCTGACCAGTTAATTACACCGCTGGCTGAACATCGACATCCTCGCTATACTTTAAACGCCTTTAAAGAGCTTTCAAAGTCAGACTAGATACTTTTACGGGATTATTTGTCCCTTGTAAATTATATATAGTCTGTGACTCCTATTGACCAAACACTGGCATGCTTTAAATTACTTCAGGTTGCTTCATAATTTTTGTGATAGTGTATTTATTGTAAAAAATATATAAATCTATTGCAATAAAGTAACATATGTACCAACATTTAAATATATATATATTAAAAAAGCTTTGTGTGTATTGCAGTGATTCTATTGTAATAAAACATATGGACTGATTTTTTTTTCATTATTACTGATTTGTAATTGTCATTAGTCTTATTTTTTTGTGAAAAATAATGTTAGCAAATATTAGTGTTATTATTGTGTATTGGTTTCACAGTTTCTTTTTTGTGTCATTAAAAGTGCAGTTCCAAACCTTATTTTAAATTGAAACCCGCGAAGAATCTCAAAAAAACAGAATCAAACATCGATTTCAGACTCTAAAACAAGAGTTTTGTTTGAGATTTCTGTTGAAAGAAAAGTTTAATTACAAAATGGCTTGGACTCTTGCAAACCCTGCAGGTTGTCTTCTCTGTGCCAGAGAATGAAATATGTTTGGCTCCTATCAGACCTCTCCCATGTCTCTTCTTGACAGGGCCCACAAGGTTTCCAAGGCAACCCAGGAGAACCAGGAGAACCCGGACAATCTGTAAGTACCTCTCAGTGTGCTGCCTGCATTAGTACTCCATCAGACAAAAAAAAAAAACTTTATTACCTTATTAAGTAAATCTTAAACACTTCCAGTGCATCCTATTCAAAATGAAAAGACCTAAATATTTGATCTAAATGCAAAAGCAGAGGATAGTATCTAAATTAACCTTCTGCTTCTCTTCTGTAAAGCATATTTCTGTTTAAAAACACTAGGTTTGCTTTTCTTTTAAAGGAAACAGAACATTAAAACATTTAGGTTTTATTTTTTATATTATCATAGTTTTCTCTAGTCTCTGTTCCCAACTCCCATGTATCTGTCACATGTCCTTTCCATCAGCAGGTAGACACTGCTGTGCTAATCTGCTGATGTAGATTTAACAATGGAGGAGGTCAAGGACACTTTTCTCTTGTCCTAAAGTGTGCCAGACCATGACTTAGTGCAATTAAAAACCAATTCAGGTCCACAAAAAGTCTTAGATTGTGAATTTGGCAAAATAGGAAGTGAAAAAAACATATGAGGAGTGTGTGTATCTCAATCACAGAAAATCATGGAATGCATGTTGTTTATGGCTATCTTGAAATGCCACCTTCTTCACAGAAAAGCAGCTAATCACGACTAAAGAAATTACAGGAAACTGTCACTGAATAATCCTTTGTGTAGACACATAAAAAGTTAAATCCCTGAAGTCACACAGTAATTGTGTTTGTTGATCCTGCAGTCTGTTTGTCTTTATTACAAGTGTATTTAGCAAGTGAATACAAATTAAAGCTCATTTTGATGCAAATGTGAATGTTTTAATAATTCCATTCTCTAAATAAAAACATGTCTGTTCATATAACATGTTTAGCTCTAAGAAGCAGTAAGATTCCTCAAAGAAATCTCATACAGGAAACACACACAAGCCTCACATCCAAAATCACAGGTTTGTTAAAGCAAGGTTGTTGTTGTGCATCAACTGTGTAGCCAGACATGAACACAGGAGCACTAGATAGCTTGATTTTTTTTTTATTGATTTGAACTTTATTATCTCATAGAGGAGAAATTTACCCATTGTCATGGCAGCTCAAAGGAAAAACGAGTAACAACACAAAACAAAGTAATAAATAGTTAAAGTCCTATTAGTTGTCACACACCTTGTTGTGCAATGTGTTTTCTGCACTTAACCCATCCTCTGGGGGAGGGGTGAGCTGCAGTCACAGCTGTGTTCAGGAACCATTTGGTGGTTGAATTTATTCACACTTCCAGTTGTCATAAATAGAAAAAAAAAGTGTTTTTAGGACCAAATATAAGTTCATTTATTGTGTGAAGTCATACATTTATGATAGGAATATATGGAAAAGCGCTTTTATCTGAAACAAGCCTCTGGTGGTCATTTGAGGAACTGCAAAATTAGCTTCTTTCTGGCTCAAATTCAAAAACAAAATGGCTTGGTAAACATGCAGGAAAAATAAATGAGGGATTTGTAGCACATAAAAGCTGTTTTAAAGTTTTGCCAAATGCCCATTTAATTACAGTTACACGTAAAATTTTAAGTTTCATAAAAACTTAATTCTAGTTGTCTACAAAGGAAAGAAAACATTTAAAAACAGGTTGATAGAAAAACATTTTTAGTTGTGAATTTGCATTGTTTAGTTATAAAGAAAATGTAAGCTGACTTATTATGTAAAGAGACACATGTTGAATACCTTATGAACTCCTCTTAAACTTATTTTCAAACCCCCTTCACATAAAGGGTGTTGAAAGTGTTACTCTTTAGTCTTCACATATAATTTTAACAATTCAAAAAGATTGTTTGCTACTGCCCTCTGTTGGTTCGGAATGCTAACTGTACTTTTTCTTTGCTTATCTCTGTTCCTAACAGGGCCCCATGGGCCCCCGTGGCCCTCCTGGACCTCCTGGAAAACCCGGTGACGACGTTAGTGTTGTTTTCTTATAACCATTATTTCCTAAGCTTATTAAGTCATAATTAATTTCAGATAGTCAAAATTGGTTTACAATGAACTCAGTTTATAGCCTCAGCTAAAGTCTTTTGTGATTAAGACAGAGTTGACATGTCTTGCATTTGATTTGATTTGAAGCTATCAAAATTAGAACTACAAGTGCACAAACAATGCATAATGACTGAAATTCTACAAAAAATATACATATATATATATATTTGCACTTCTTTAAAATCACTCAAGACATATATTCTTCGTGAGTTTGGGCAGGCCGAGGTAATCCAGAAACATTGAAATGCCTTTTACACATCCATCTCCATAAGTCTGACATTATGGTTTGACAAAAGTCAAGAGCTGTTGACATGAATCCACTTCTAAAGACAAAGACGAATGCCCTAAATTTCTTTAATCTTGTTTACACTGGATTTTCCTACAGGTTTTGTCCTTTTATCAACCACTTGTTTGACTACTTATTGCTGACAAAATTACACATTTCTGTATTTGGCAGATGAGGAATTCATTTGTAATTGCAACTTTTTTCCACATGGTGGCAGTAGATACGAAATTTATCAGTCTGTAAACCTTTTGTGGTAACAACAACTTTGTTGTTTAATTACACAAACAATCCCTGATCTAATTGGTAATTAACTTAAATAAGCAATTGCTTAAAAGTAATGTACAAATATGACCATAATAAACATTTTTTGGCTTCATTCCAGGGCGAAGCTGGAAAACCAGGTAAATCAGGAGAGCGTGGACCTTCTGGGCCACAGGTGAGTCATTTCGGATTGTTGACTTGTTTACTTTTGGCCATGACAGTGGATAATATGCTAAATATGAACCTCATTGGACTTAACTTAAATGTTGTTGTTTCTGCTGTCCATAACAAGTTGTTATAATGAGACGTGAATTTTGAAATAGAGTTCGTAAAACTTATCTAGTTTTGCAAGTTGAAGAATTCCCAGTCACTGTTACTGCTTCCTGTAAATTACAAGGAACTTTTTCTGTTTTCGAACATAAAATGGATTGTCAGAATACAGTTAGTTGTTCTCTGTTTGTTGATCTTCACCCTCGTCTCATGTTTTACATTACAGGGCGCTCGAGGATTCCCAGGAACTCCAGGTTTGCCTGGCATCAAAGGACATAGAGTAAGACTGATTTTTGATAAATACTTACATGTTAGCAGTTTTTATCATTACTACTCTGATTCCTGACAAATCGTCTGCGTCATTGTAACAATAGGGTTATCCAGGTCTTGATGGTGCAAAGGGAGAGACTGGTGCTGTTGGTTCTAAGGTAAGAGTTTGTTCACAGTTCTTGTCAGTATGATATAAGCTTCTAAAATCCAGCTCACAGTGAATTTAGTAAAAAGTCTGACAGTAAAAAACTATTACAATGTGTGATTTGCATAAAACATTAACATTGTAACCTCATAAAATGATTACACAAAAGAAAAAGTAGCATTTGTCAAAATTATGAGTGATAGAAATACATGTTATGCTATTTTTGTTGGGATTTTTAGTAATACTAAGAGCTGTCTTCTGGTTTAGGGAGAGGTTGGTGCTCCTGGAGAGAGTGGTGCACCTGGACCAATGGTGTGTATTTGGTCACCACACAACAGTAACCCAAAAAGTTTAGCCTATTAGTCCCGGTAATAATGGGAATTGGCTGCTCTCCTTTGTCTTCTTAGGGACCTCGTGGGTTGCCTGGCGAGAGAGGCCGTCCAGGATCCACTGGAGCTGCTGTAGGTCTTATCTTTTAGTGATGATTAGTCTGATGAAGGCTTTGCTCATAATATGTTTGTGAATTGAACATATTTCACTGTTTTCTATTGCTCAGGGTGCACGTGGAAATGATGGCTTGCCTGGCCCTGCCGGTCCTCCAGTAAGTGTCATTTGAAATGCAACTTTTCCTGATCCATGGCTTTCAAGCTTGGTTGAAAACACAAATAAAAGTAATCTTTATGGGTCACTGCCTGTGAAAATCTGAGCTGACAGTTCATGTTTTCTTGACTTTAGGGCCCGGTTGGTCCAGCTGGAGCTCCAGGCTTCCCTGGTTCCCCTGGTGCCAAGGTACGCCACAGGTTTACACAAGCTCCTCTTTTCCCCTCTTCCTCACCCTCACTATTGATTTAGGACTCGCTGCCCATTTCTCTCTTGTTTGCTGGAATAAATTAACTTTGCACTGCTTATTTTAGGAACTGGCTTCCACCTGTGTAAATTTAGAAAACGTGGGTGTTTTTTGGGATTTGTGTGGATTCTTTTTCCCAGTTTTTTTTTTTTCTCTTTTCTTTACTTTTGATTTTTTTCCCTGCACGGCAGACAGACTGTGCCCTGGGCTTGAGGGTGCTGCACTTTAAGTTTGCGTTCCACCTAAAGCTGCTTTCATAAACTATTAATTCCGTGCAAAGTCTCTCAGAAATTGTCTGCAGAACTTCACTTTTCAAAATCGATGAGCTTCTTTGAAATAGTTACAGCAGACGAAGCTTGGAAAAAGGTCTGTGTTTAGAAATTTCTAAAGAGAAGTTCAAAAACTCACAGATAACTTGCTCTCCTTGTTCTCAATAGTATTTCTACGTGTGTGAGAGCATCCGTGTGTGGCTTTGTGATGCCTCTTTAAAACACTCAAAACCCCTCAGTGTACATCTAACAGTACAATTGCATTTTACAGATGATTACAGAAGAAAGATATTACCCATCCCTGTAAAGGATGATGATTACTTTGTCGATGTGTGTGCGTGTGTGTTTTTTTTTTTTTTTTGTCAGGTAAAACAGTACATTCATGATATAGTCACTGTAACTCAGATTACACTTAAAATTTGTATGAATGAAAAAACTTTAACATGCATCAGCAACAGGGAAAACTGTGAGACATAGGTTTGGATTTAAGCCTTGACTTGGATTAAATCTAAGTCCAGTATTAACACCATGAACCAGTTTAAACGTGGCTGCATTAAACATTTTATCCCAAATCAAATCCTGTTTAGTTTACGTTTAGACTGCAACTGTTGTTTTCTGATATGCATTATTGTGCAAGAAGCTTAGGCGGATGGGAAATAACAAAGTTTATTTCACAAATATAAATAATGACATGTTTATAATTTTACAAAATGCAAAGTTAGCAAACTAAAGATTTTTTTGCCTTCAAACTAGCATAAATTCTTATAGGTGCATCTGCACAAAGACAGGAATATTGTCGGTTGATTTTCAGGTGTGTGATCAATCAATTAAACTAAACAAGTGCTTATGATCATCAATGTCACACATACTGTAGGTTAAAACCCAGTCATGAACTAAAAAAGGAACAGCTGCTTAGGAGGCTCAACACTGGGTGAAGAACAGTCAAACTGGGTTACCACAATGAGATTGATAAAAACTGTTTTATGTAAAGATTGAGCAAAGCAACAAACATGGTAGTTCCACTGCATCAACGAGGCTGCTGTCAGACAAACATTTCAAAGCAAACTGCGATAATAAGATGTGCTGCTAAAGCTCTTTAAATAAAGACAGAGAAATGGACAAAGTTGACTGTAGATGCAATGGTCGTCCAGATTAAAACATATTAATCTTATTACTCTACGAAATCAGTGCCATTAGCTCAGACCCAGGTACATCTGCTGCTGTCCAGAGAAGTCTGGCCAGAAGTGGTCTTCATGGAAAAGCTGCAGCCAAAAAGCAAAGCCCCTCACACGGAAACAAACTAAACTACTCGAGTATAAATGAAAACACAGGAACGGGTGTGCAGAAAAATGGCAACAGGTGCTCTGGAGTGATGATGTAAAGCTTGAAATATTTGTGTGCAGCAGAAGGAAGTGTGTTCATTGAAGGGCTGATACAAGTGTCAGGCAAAAATGAAGTATCGTGGAAGTTCCTTAATATTGCTCTACGAAGAAGATTTAGCTTCAATGCATTTTTTAACGTACTGAAGCTGTGACATTGTATAAGGTGCAAATTTCAGCCTGAAAGATCCTAAGTAAACACTGAGGAAATGGCATTCCCAGAGCAACCCTCAGCCTCAACGAAACAGAATTTTTTCAGGTTTGTTTTATGTTTGGTGATAAAACTAAGTTAATATTAAATAAGTTGGAAGTCAGCGCCTGATGATGTGTTTTGGAACATCTTCTATTTTACTTTTGATGATTATTTTAATTTCAAACATAAACTAAATCTATAAAGTTCATTCAGGATTGTTTCTTTCAAATTACTTAAGAGTAATCACATTTTAAAAGCAGCGTCAATGACAGGAAGCAAACTGAGGAAGACACATCTGAAAGAAGACAGGAAGGGATATAAAAGCTGCTTGAACAGGAAATAATTCATACATGTTTTTTATGTAGTTTCTGTGTATGTATTCAATCTGATTGATTTTTAATGTGGCTCTTTGCCAGGATGAGTGTTGTGAGCTTGACTGAGCAATGATGCTTGAGTTCAAGTTTTTCTGGAATTTATTGCACAGACTTTCATTTGCAGTTATTACTCTCAGTTCTATCTGAAAAAAAATATTTTATTTTAAAGCACAAATTCGTTCTCTAAAGGCTATTTTTAAAAATTCCTTATAAAATGAACAGGCAACTATTTTCATCTCCAAAAATAGTTTTTTTTTTAGCTATTTTGGTCATTTATTTTTAGAAAATAAGCACATATTTTAGTTCATTTCAAAGTATTCAGTTTGCAGATTTATATTACATTTAAACCATATTAAATGATTGTATAAACTTTTTTTACATGTCTACACAAAACGTCTTAGCTAAAAATGATGCATGAATTTTCTGTGGGGTTTTGGACCCGGGACAATGTTGTTTTTTTGGTGTTCACTTCCTGTTTTATTTTGTTGTTGGTTGTACTTCCTGTGTTTCTCGTACTGCTCTTTCAGGTCTCTTGACACTTCCCTCCTAGTGTGTGTTCTCCCCCTCCTCATTTGGCACACCTGTTTGTATTTACCTCATCCTCTCCTTCTGGTTATAAGTCCTCGTCTCCCTTGCACTGGTTGTCGGGTGGTTTTGGTAGCTTCGTGAGCTTGTGTTCAGCTTCCGATACCCGGAATGGAATAAAAGATAGACTTTGCATTTACGAGTGTCGTCTGCATCTGTGTCCTCACATCAACCCTGACATTTTCAATGTCTAATTCTGTCGCAATACAGCTTTGCTGAATGTTTTATTCTTTAGTTTTCTTAAGTTTAGTTTAAATTTTACCTTTGACCTGCTGCAGCTACATTATACTGTATTACATTGACTGTTTTTTACTATTTCTCCTTGTCTTGTTAGGTGTATTTTTTCAAAGTCTTTTCCTAAAGATTAAAGACTCATGGGCTCGATGCAAACTTTATTCAAACCATAGATCGTTACATAGCTTTACTCAATATAATATCGATCCCTCTGATGTGTATTAACACTTTTTCTGTATTTTTTGGGGTTATGAGGTGCATTAATATCTCAGTGAAATGATAAAGACTTAGCTCCTTCAGTTGACAGTTATAATTACATAAAATTGCAACACAGTGTAAGTTTCACTTTTTTATCAACTTGTAAGCCTCGAATGATACATGCGGTTTAATAAAACACAATACAGATATTTTCACAGTAGTTTGTCATATTTTCATAGCATAGTTATCGATTTTTTTGAACATCTTTTTACAAATACATAAATGTATGATTATTTGTGATTTTTTTTTTCTCTTTTTACACATGTAATTTTTTATAAACATTTGATGCTTGTGCTTTTATTCAGGGAGAAGCTGGGCCAACTGGTGCCCGAGGACCTGAGGGAGCTCAAGGGCCCCGTGGAGAGTCCGGTACTCCTGGATCACCTGGACCCTCCGGTGCTTCAGTAAGTGATTAACCAGTTGCAAAGAAAAGATCATACCTCACCAAAGCAGTAAAATATAAAATAGCTTTAGATATAGCTTTTATTTGATAAAACACACATTTTATTGGGGGCAAAAACAAACAAAAAAAAGTGAGGAACTAATAAGTGCAGCACATTGAATGGTATTGTTACATATTCCTTTTAGGGTAACCCTGGAACTGATGGCATTCCTGGAGCTAAAGGATCAGCTGTAAGTTTACTGTCATTTGTTTCCATTTTCTCCTGCTGCTTCGCTGCATTACTCAGTTCCACATGTAAAATTAGGACTGCTTACTTATCTATAAATATTTTTGTTAGTCACATTAGTGTTCTAATGTACATTTTATGTGCCTAAAGTTGTCCTTCCTTTACACCATTTGTGCAAAAACTAAATTCTTTTGCATTTCCTCTAGAATTAAACCTCAGTGCTGTCTTTTAAATCCAAACACAGAAAGATGTTTGATGGTTTTTACCAGTCAGCGGTTAAATAACCTTCTCTGATTCTCTGTAGGGTGCTCCTGGTATCGCTGGTGCTCCTGGTTTCCCTGGACCTCGTGGGCCTCCAGGGCCTCAGGGAGCAACTGGACCTCTTGGGCCAAAAGGAACATCTGTATGCACTCACTGACCTACTCACATGATAAACGATGAACCAGTTTTTTTTTTGCTAAGTTGTTAGGAAATATGTTTACCTTTTTCTTTTTCTTTTCTTTTCTTTGCTGAAATTTTTATTTCCAAAACATCTTAGCATCACAAAAAAGTAAACAGGTTTTCTTTTCTTCTCACCTCTCTGTTTGGTCTCCTCTTTCTTCAGGGAGATCCAGGAATTGCAGGGTTTAAGGGAGAAGCTGGACCTAAAGGGGAAATTGTGAGTTGATTTTTTTTCTCCTGATATTAAAAACTTAAGACATTCCCAACAAACTTGAATGGATAGAAATGAAAAATGCATGGAAGTCCATGTCTATGTGTTCACAAATAGGGTTCCTGACATGATTTCCAGACAGCTGGTTTTCTTTTTTGTAATATCTTTTTTTCTATTTTTTTTACAGGGATCCCTGGGTCCTCAGGGAGCTCCTGGCCCCCAAGGAGAAGAAGGCAAGAGGGGACCCAGGGGTGAGTCTGGTGCTGCTGGACCACTGGGACCTCCTGGAGAGAGAGTAAGTGCTATCAGACCAGTTACACAGGTTTTGTTTCAAAACTCTTATTGTTCCTAACGTTGTTCAACACTGTCTGAAAACTACTGTTGCTTCTGACTTTAACCCTTTAATTTCAAATAGTTATTTTAAAAAAAGCTGAAAGTCTTATATTTTTGTTATTGTTTGTTTGTTTGCTTTGTTTTTTTTAGGGGGCTCCTGGTAACAGAGGTTTCCCTGGTCAAGATGGTCTCGCTGGAGCCAAGGTGAGCATTACAATCACACCGGGAATGTGATGAGTGTACAAGAACGTGCTAAATGCTTAAGGTGTTCACCCTGGCCTGTCGTTACGCGAGACAAGCACATGTACTCACATTTGGAAGAGGCTTGGTGTGAAATGTGGACGAAGTGCAAATGCTGTGAATGTTGCTCCAGACCTTTTCTTTCACCGCTCTAATCCGATATTTGAAAGAATTGGTGTCATTACATTCCATCATATTTCAAACAGTTGGCACTTAAATGAATTGAAAGGGATGCCATCCATGTGTCACTACCAAATCTGAGTCCCTTTTTGGTCCAAGTTCAACTGATTTAACTTGAAACACGCGTTCAATGGAAGAATTTTACACTTAGAGCTCAAAAACAGTTTTTAAAATGTGAGTAGCTACACGTGAGCGTAAGAGTTTTGAACGCTAAAGCCAGAAACTTGCAAACACACTCGTTTACATGAACTTTTCATTGAAAGTGGTCGCTTGAACGTGTGGACGATGTAAACACAACTTCACAGCGGACCAGAGACTAACAAGAAGAGGTTTCATGCCTCATGTGTTTCATGACTGATTACATTTTTACCCTGTTTGACATCATTAAACATACACCATGCAATAGTTGAAATGTTAAACTTAAAAGCGGATTTATGTTTTATTAGTGTATTACATTTTTTTTTTTACAATTGCATTACTTTAGACCACAACTTTAAAGAATGTCAGATGTTAGTTAGAGCTTGGTGTAATTTCTTATTTATTTTTACTTTAAATTGGATTTATATTTGCATGATAATAAAAGATATCTGGGAAGCAATTACTTATATAGATCATCTAATACTGACCGTCTTTACCCTTTTTAAAGATTCAGTTATTAAGTTATTCAAATCTATATTATAATGTTTGACTATATACCTCTTGTATCTCATACAACCAGCAGCTAAAATAATGTGGTTCAGTATGCAGATCTCTTTTAAATTAACTGGGGTACTTTATTTTGACGATTATTTCAAAGTGTGACATGGTATTTTATACTATTTGATATCCTATTATCAACACTCCTAAATGACTTCAGTCAGCAGCAATGTACTTCAGGCGTTTGGCCACAGAGGGGCAGCATAGCAACACGCTGTTCTGCACCACTGACCGACATTTCTCACATCCCCAAAGCCAACATCTCATTTAACTTTATCTTCCCATGGACGGTTTCATTTATGGCTAAAGGAATCTATCATAATTTAATCTCCTCATCTTCAGTGAGTCAATGAAACCCCTGCACACTATTAAAAGAAAAACTAATTTCCTTCTGGTTTGAAAGTGTGTCATTCCCTCCTGGAATGACTGACTAATGGCTTTATTCTTTTTCCTCTGTCACACAGGGAGCCCCAGGTGAGCGCGGTCCCCCTGGAGCCAGTGGAGCCAAGGGGGCTACGGGTGACCCTGGCCGTCCTGGAGAGTCTGGGCTTCCTGGAGCCAGAGTAAGTTTCCTCTATTTCTATAGATCAACACTCTTGGATGTTGGTGAACTGCTGACAGTGGCGGTTTTGGATATGGGCGTCGTGGGCGGTCGCCCAGGGCGGCATTTACCAGGGGGCGGCACGAACGAGGGAAAAAAATAATGTGAAAAGCACAGTGCGCCTGTACTTGTTATCTAAAGGTGAATTATAATGTCAAACAGCGCCCTCTGCTGCATGACACTTAAACTCATCTCAGTGCGGTTCACTGTGGAATATACCAAGTCAAAAAATCCGAGAGGGGGGTTCAATTCACCTGTTGCTGGGTGGGTCACACACAGATAATCGGGAACATTTTTCAGTCAAACACCCATCTCAAGCTCAAATTACTCACAAATCAAACCACTTTAATTCATCACACCAAATTACAGATTACATTCCCCATGAATGTAATTTTAAAACTCATTTCCAATCCCTCAAATAAATGATAACAAGTATGGGTTTAGTCAGTGGTGTCAAAGGATGCTAACTCGCAATGAAAAAAAGAAAAGGACAAAACGATCCGTGCCCCGTTTAGAAAAAAGAGGAAACCATACCAAGAGAAATGTGAAAGGTACAAAGGTGTGATATTAAACATTGTTAATGTCATTAGTTAAGCCTAAGACAACTTTATTACTTTATTAATTTTGTGTTTAATAATAAATACATTCTGAACTCTAGAACAAAAACTGTGTATTTAAACTCCAGCACTCAGTATTTTTTCATCTTCAAATCTAAAACAACATAAATAGATGATTAGACAAATATATGCACAGATTAAGGTTTGAGACACTGCTGTGATAACTGTATGCACACATGTTACCCAGTACAACTTGTAACCTAAATTTGGAATACAATTACAATGGAAATATCAATTTAAAACTACTGAATAAGAACCATTCAAAACCTTCTAAATGTAATAAACTCAATCTATATGTCGCTTAGATGCAGTCTAATGTATCCATAAATTGCAAACTGCACAGATTGATTCAGCCATCTACTTTCTAAAACCACTCAATCCTGTTCAAGGTCACAAGGTTGCTGGAGTCTGCCCAGCTAAAGCCAGGAAAAGGCGAGGTTCACCCTGGACAGCACACCAGTCCAAAGAGACATACGATCACACACTTACAGCTAAAGGAGAAATTAGAGTCACCAATTTATCTCTGTTTTTTGGACCGTGGGAGGAAGTCGGAGAAAAACCACGCATGCAAAAGAAGAATATACAAACTCTTCACAGAAAGAGCCTAGCTGGAATTTGAACTTCTTGCTGTGAAGCCAAGGTGTTAAGGACTACACCACTGTGCAGCTGCATGCATAGATAAGCAGCAAAATACAATAAAAAAGGAAAGTTGGTAAACTCAGACAGCTTGTCACTGATTTCAACAAAAACACAAAAAACACAGTTTGATCTTTAGAGACATTTTCAGCATCATTATCTAAAACGCATCATCAAAGTTCAATCATGTTTTTCAATTAACAGCCACTGTATTCATTCCATTCGGTAGTGATCAATTTATATATTTCCCGATCTTTATACATTTTTTTTCAAGTGTTTTTTTTTTTTCTTTTTTGCTCCTTGTGCAATAAAACATCAGATGACATTGAACTGCTGCTTCAAAGACACCAAATCATTTAAAGGCGTTAATGCATTTTTCCGACACTATCATACATTCTGTTTTTCGACCTCTTTGTAGTATCTGCCTTCATTGAGATGACTCATCTGCATTTTATCTGCAATATTTTTGCTCTTCTCCTTTGGCAGGGCCTGACTGGTCGCCCTGGTGATGCAGGACCACAAGGCAAAGTTGGACCTTCTGTAAGTACACCTTCTACTGCTGCCACTGTAATAATAACAAATCATGAAACACTGTATTGCATTTTTTTCACATCTTGTGAACGGTACAGACTTGTGCCAACATGTGTCCTTATGATGACACATTAATGATTTAATTGCATGAAATTGCAGGTGATCAGACATACTTGAGTAGAGTAGTAAATCATATCTCCTAACACATGGCTTTAGCTTTACCATATAGATGGAGTTTATAGCTAAGAGATTATTGCAACTATCTTTTTTATTTTTTATTTTTTTGCTTTTTCTCCAAATATCCAAATATAACATTTTAT
Organism: Adrianichthys oophorus; assembly: GCA_036245035.1. Lineage (NCBI taxonomy): Eukaryota > Metazoa > Chordata > Actinopteri > Beloniformes > Adrianichthyidae > Adrianichthys > Adrianichthys oophorus. The sequence continues at coordinate 20,316,814 of BSAI01000073.1, read as the reverse complement.
TCAAATAGGTAGCTATTTCCTTATAGCCTTTTCCAAATTCTTATCTTAACAGCTACTTCTCTCTACTTAAATATTTACTTTTCAAGATATGCAGTTCTTAAATGAATTAATTTCATTTAAAAGGGAGCTCCAGGTGAGGATGGTCGTCCTGGACCCCCTGGTCCTCAAGGGGCCCGCGGACAGCCAGGTGTCATGGGATTCCCTGGACCAAAGGGAGCGACTGTAAGTGTAAAGATGAATATGCTTGGTATTTTAATTTTGTTCGGTAGGTCACCTTCAGGTCTGCATGACGTTTGAAACATTTTTGGTCCACGCTAAAAATACATCCTTGGATCAACAACAGACAATACATTTAATCAGCACCATCTGGTGTGCTGCTGAGCACCTTCAAATCCCTTTAATGTTCTCCACTACTTTCACCTTCTCATCTCTAAAAATAAGTCTGGCGCCGCCCAAAGCAGCAGTTGTCTTTTAATTGCATTTTGTTTTTACTGATTTCAGGGTGAGCCTGGAAAGTCTGGTGAGAAAGGACTTCTTGGAGCTCCTGGTCTGAGAGTACGTGTACATTTTTCTGTTTTAGCAAACAGACTTCTGATCATTAGATGCACTAATTTTAAACAGTTTAGACTGGAATTTAGGAATATATTATGTCATAATTAATTTGAAAGCTTAGTTACTTTTTTTTGAGATATAAAAAAGTGAACCATCCATTGATATTTTTTATTTTTTAGGTTTAATCCTTCATAAAAACCTGTACCACTGTTTTTACTATTTTGTTATCTATCCTGTTATCTACTCTATAGTATTAAAAGAAACTTTTTCTTGAAAAATTATTTCAGATATTTATTATTTTTATCTTAGACTTCTTAAAAAAGTTAAAAAATGACACTGTGACCTGGATTGATCTGTTGTTGGTTATTAGTTCAGGCTTTTCCACAGGAAGAGCCAGTTTGAAAGCTTTCCTATACCGTGGCTGTCTTCAGAGGGCCGTCACATGTGACTTTATCTTAACTCATAATCTTTATCCATCACCTCTCCTCAGGGTCTGCCTGGAAAAGATGGAGAAACGGGGTCTGCTGGACCACCTGGCCCGGCTGTATGTATCTCCATCTTCCCCATCCCACACTGTATGGCTTTAATATTATCTCTTTTTTTCTCAGTCTGCACCTAGAAGCACCCCTCAGAGTCTCAATTTCCCAGACTGTCTTTACAATAGTTCTGTCTGTCTGTCTGCAAGAGGAGTCCTTGACACTTAAATGTAAACATTAACTCACTGACTGACCCTCACCCTGAATTACTGTTTCACTGATCACATGAGTGTGGTATCATTGGGAAAATGTTTCTGCTCCATCATATAAATCAAAATGTGTTAGTTTTCTGAAATCCAGCAGATAACAGTGTGATGAGCTGTGGATTATCGGTTTAGGGTCCTGCTGGGGAGAGAGGAGAGCAAGGACAGCCTGGTCCGTCGGGCTTCCAGGTAAGTCTATTTTGTGTCTGCTTGTTGAAACCTGTTTGAAAAAGGCTTTTTTTCCCTCTTTTATCAGTCTTTAAAGTACGCTAAAATTGTGGTGCTTTCATATGCTACAAATAAAACCCTGCCTGTTTATCTCTAATACTCACAGCAGCTCAGAAAAAATACAATTTCTAGTAGCATTTACTGTGAGCTTTTAAATTGTAATGGCTCAAAAAGTCACAGAAGAGCAACAGGAAGCATTTTTTAATTCACTTTTAGAAGTTTGCTGGACTAAGTTTTCTGTGTTTCCGACTATTTCCTTCCTTCACACAGGGTCTTCCTGGACCCCCGGGCCCTCCTGGAGAGGGAGGCAAGCCTGGAGACCAGGTAGGTGCACTATCAGACATTTTTTGGGTGTTCAAGACTACAATTTCCAAACCCAGAAAGTCCCAAACGTCTCTGGGAAAAACCAGTGTGCACCAATGCTCACTACTAGATCGAGACCACAATTAAACAATTTTTCATGTGAAAATAATGTATTTTAAAGTATTTTTTACAAACCATCAAAGTTTTCATCATCAGTACACATAAATAACATTTGTAAAATGTTCATATTTACTAGCTCTTGTAGTTGTGAAATCTGTGGCGTCAAATTTGCCTTTTAAAAAGAAAAAAAACAGTGACCATGGTGTCTGATTGCTTGTAAAACTCTGGGCGCTAGATAGTTCAGGACTATAGTTTTTTTTTTTTTAGTAGTTATAGAGTTGGATGGGGAATTCAATATGTCAAAGCAACTCAAAAAGTAGACACACAAGGAGACATTTTATCATACTCTGAGAAGTTTGATGTAGTACCACGACTGACAACATTGAAAGTATTTACAGTTTGATTTCATTGTGTTTTAAACCAAGCTTTATTATGGATCTAAGGATATAAGTATAGTTGTGTCACTGCATCATTTTACGATGAAAGATCTGATTAATTTGCCAATAATTGTTTCTGTTTCATTAAGGAAAACTGTATTACACTGGTTAATGTTCACACTGATTTTGAAACACAGTTTGGTCATTTTCTTTTAAATACCAGATCTTCTCACTTTTCATTTTCGGTTTGTCTTTCAAGGGTGTTCCTGGAGAGGCCGGAGCTGCTGGTGCCACTGGACCCAGAGTGAGTTTTACAGTATTCATTTAAGTTCACTATAATCTGTAAAATATGATCTAAATAGTTGCTTGTTATTGTTTAGGGAGAGCGTGGTTTCCCTGGAGAGAGAGGTCCTGCTGGCCCTCAAGGTCTGCAGGGACCCAGAGGTTTACCTGGAACCCCTGGAACTGATGGGCCCAAGGTATGCCTAGTAAACTGATTGCAGTCTTTCCCAGTTACGTGAAGTGTCCAGAGAAAAATATGGCCTCAAACAAGTTAGGTCACTTTTTTTTAGTACCTGTGAGTAAATTATCTGTTGCTCACCTGTTTTCCCCAAAACATTTGTCAAGTAATCAAAATGAACGCTGAGTTCTGTTGTCTTGACAACTGTTTGCAGAAAACAGCCTTACAGAAGACTCGATTGCATTTGTGTCATGACTCAGCATCTTGATGATAAACATTCTTTCTGATAAAGTAGAATTTATTGTGGAATATTTGACATGAACACAAAATAGCAATCCCATTTTAGCCACATTTACTTCTCAATGTTTTCAGTGTTGCTTTTGGTTCTTCAACACTTCAAAATAGATGTAACAGATGGGAAGAAATAGTTACTGTTTTGTATAAGAAATGCTGTTCCGAGGTTTGCCATGTCAGAACCTGAGCCAAATGCAGGTCAATTCAGTTTTGGACCTATTTTATGGGTCAGTAAGTCTATAAACTTCTGTTTTTTTTAAAAAGAAATGTTGATGTTCTTAGCTTGTTGTGGTGCCTTTAAGCTGTATCTTCATGTGCTTGATCAATAATTTTCATCCACATCAGTTATTTGACTCCACTGCACTTTAATTAGAGGAAGAGCCATGAGTGGTTACAGTTCTCATTTGGGTTTGCTCCCAACTCAGATTTTAATCCAGATTTTATTCCTGTGAAGTCAGACATGAGTGGATAGAAGATAAAGAATACAACGCCTGCATGATTGTGATGGTGATGGGGGGATGAGTTCTGTAAAAGTAAATAAATGCATTTGCTCAAACTACATTGTTTTGTACATCAGTCACGAGTTCCTTTAAATCAGGGTAAAGCGCAGTATCAAAGGAGTGCTTAGGAACAGAAAAGGCTTCTGCGAGAGCCCTGCAGTTACACTTAATGACTGGAAATTGGAAGTACAATAAATGTTGTGTGTCTGACTCCACAGCAGAAAGCTGTTCAGATAGGTCCACGAGTTCTGACCAGGAGAGCACCTGCTGGAATTTATTAAAATAAATAAAAACATTATGACATTAGGGTACATTTACACATTTCTCTTTTATTTGATATAAAAAGTGAATAGATTTTATCTTTTTTTGTTACAAAAAATGCTTATACAAAACTGGGACCTGTTGGTTTTATGCTCTCCAATTTCCTATATGTTTTTTCCTAAATGCAATTTTGTTCATCATAATGACATTAAAGCAAATGTTTTCATATAACTCTTTCTCAAATATTTATTCAAAGCAATTACTCAAATATGACAAAAGTGTTTACACATCTATTTTGCTTTTTAATGCACATTAAATCATCAAATTTGTGTGTCTGGGAAACAAATGTCAACTGTGTTACCCACCAAAAACACCCCCATAAATCAGCAGTGCTTTGTTCCTAAGTCACATGACCAACATCATTTTGATGTTGCATCCTTTTTAGTAGGAAATATAAAGACAGCGTGGCAAGTCATTATTTCTCCTCTTCAGTATTTTAGTAATTTTATTGTATACATGTAGAGTAGATAAACTGAATGTCAACTGTGTTACCAACATGTTCATGTGAACTTTCTCCAGATATTATATTTGCAAAAATCCATGTAAGATTGTTTCAAAATAAGAGCTGAATACACTTTGTGGTAACAGTTCTGAGGTCTGCTATTCTCACAGGGCCCTAAAATGGCCAAAATGTCAACCATGTCACCTGTGACACCGGTAACTGTTACCCATCTCCTGTAACACAGTTGACAGCAAGTAACTCAGTCGACATTGTTGGAAGTTTTTGTGACAATTTATATTCAAATTGAGAGAGACAGAGGATTTGTGCTTTAGGGAAAGAGGTTTGGCTGCTGTGGGGAAGCAGCGCTGTTACGGGGCTCAGCTTGATGCTGATCCTTAGAGAGGGGCTTCTTAAATAATAAATCAAATATTCATTGTCATTAAAATATTTTAAAATTCATGTAAGTTTAAGCTTGCCGATTAGCACATTAAGGAGTGTATACTATAATAACATATAGAAAACTGATATTTTGAGTTTTTACTTTACACAGCTTCAACTCTTCTGGGAAGGCTGCCCACAAGGTTGAAGAGTGTGTTCATAGGAATTTTTGACCATTCTTCCAAAAGCACATTGGTGAAGTCACACACTGATGTTAGTGGAGAAGTTCTGGCTCTAAGTCTCCACTCTAATTCATCCCAAATGTCCTCTATGGCGTTCAGGTCAGGACTCTGTGCAGACCAGTCAAGTTCATCCACATCAGACTCTGTCATCCATGTCCTTATGGACCTTGCTTTGTGCACCGGTGCCCAGTCATGTTGGAAGAGGAAGGGTTAGGGTTGGCTGACTCCAGAGAAGGCGTCTCCACTGATCTAGAGTCCAGTGGCGGCGTGCTCTACACCTCTGTATCCAACGCTTTGCATTGCACTTGGTGATGTGTGGTTTGGAGGCAGCTGCTCAGCCATGGAAACACATTGGTAGGAATTGACTGTAGAAAGTCGGCGACCTCTTTGCACTCTGCACTTCAGCATTCGCTGACCCCTCTCTATCAGATTACATGGTCTACCACTTCTTTGCTGAGTTGCTGTTGTTCCAAAGCTTTTCCATTTTGTTATGATAGAGCTGACAGTTGGCTGTGGAATATTTAGAACAACTGGATTTGTTGCACAGGTGGCATCCTATGACAGCTTCATGCTGGAATTGACTGAGCTCCTAAGAGCATCCCAATTTACCTCAATTTACTTTAATTTGTTTGTCTGGGATTTGTAGCACTTTGTTTCCATAAAAATCCATTTTGTCTCATAGCATCAAAGGAAGACTTGCCATCAAAAGAAAGACATAAAGTTTGGATTATTGCTTCTGAAATTGATAAATTATTCTTATGACCATGGTTCTTCAGATAAAAACTGTGGTTTGGATGAAAGCTTAAAATAATGGCCTGGGATTTGTTTTGTAGGAGCAAAGTTTAGGACCAAATACAAGCTGTCTCAAAAAAAAAAAAGTTTTTTAAAGTAAAGGCTCGCTTAATAAATCTAAATCTGGTGGTATTGCCTGTAACAAGAGAGGTTTACTTAACCTATCCATACTTTAAAGATCCACTCCGATGATAAATGTTTGAACATGTTCTTGTGGCATTTTTTTCATGATGGAGGACATACAAAAAAAATGCATTTCTGAGTATTTCTTTGATTAAATTGTTGTGAATCAGGAGAAGATGTAAAAATGCCATTTGACAAATATTGTATTTGTTACGTAGAAAATACAGTGAGCAGGCCACAAGCTCTCTGCTCCGCTCCATTCCGATGCATCCATGTGTACAAAAATAGTTCCATGTACAATTTTGTTTTCATTGTCCAAGCTGGCATCGGGTTAGAAACTCTACAGCTGGATAGCTCCCGTATTGCTCGCCATTGTTGTTGCATCAGTAATGTTATGTTGGGATTGTGAGGGACTGTAAGCTAGCAGTAGAACGTGTAAACAGAGAGCTCTCAGCAACAGGGAAGAGGAAGGGGGGTGGGGTTGTTCCACATCAACGGTCCTCCCCAAAAGATTTTCTAATGAACTATTACTGATCTGGAGAAACTATGTCCTAGAAAATGACATGTTTTTTTATTTGGCTAAAAACAGTATAATGATAGTTAAAAGACCACTAAGAACAATTTTAAAATAGATGAAAAGATGATTGGAGTAGGACTCTCTTCTTATATGACTGTTTTTCCATCTTATGTGCACTTAGCTACGCGTTAAATAACGTGTAAATTCTTGGCTTTAGATGTTAGATACATTTGCTTTATTGTTAAGTAGTTTTGTTTTTCTTGTTGGTTTTGTGAAAATAATTATGTAACACCTATAATGCCTGAGTGTTTAAAAAGTTTCCTGTCATTTCAGTCCCGATTGTCTTAATGCAACTGTGGGGTTGTCCCTCCAAGCTGCTGTGGCACGTCAGGCTGATTTTATGCTTCTCACACCACAGGTGTTTGCTGCTCTCTGCAGCATCCGGATGCACTCTAGATGTTATTGATAGATTGATAGATGTTATTGATCAGCATTGTTTTATCCTAACTGTTCTTAGGGAGTCCTCGTTCCCAATTCATTTAGAGTACGTTCGCATTCAAGTTAACTGACAGTCTGTGTGATGCTATCAGAATACTCATTAATAGGTGTGAAACTCAAAATGACCTTTTACACACTTTCCAAACCCACTCTGAAAGTTCAGCTCAATGCAGCTTTTTTTATTTTAAGGTGCTATACAGATGATGAAAAAAAAATCTACCGAGCAATGTTAGATCTGATTGTTATTGTACAAAAATTAAAATAATTTTAATTCCATTCTGATCATTCCAAAAGAGGCAGATTGCCCTAACTGTGTTAGGGAGAACCACGAACACACTGAAATATCTGTTGTTAAAAGAGAGATGATTGTTGCTGCTGCATTGAGAGGTCAGGAAGCTGATAAACATCCTCTGTTCTTGCATTAGTTTGATAAGTCTGTCGAAATCAAATTTGACCAAAATTGGCCTAGGTTGTTACTTTAGTTGTATTAATAAAATACGCTGTTGAAATTTAATCTAAATATGAACTGGATTCCACAAAAATGTATTTAATTAATTGTTGTTGTTGTTTAGGGAGCAATTGGCCCCGCTGGTTCTCGTGGAGCTCAAGGACCCCAGGGCCTGCAGGGAATGCCTGGAGAAAGAGGAGGTGCTGGTATTCCTGGACCCAAAGGAGACAGAGTGCGTCATAACAGGACCAAACCCTTTTTTTCTGTTACTTCAGCAAGTGACCATATTTTTTTTCTACAGGGAGATGTTGGAGATAAAGGACCCGAAGGTGCTGCCGGCAAAGATGGTGCCAGAGTGCGTGACTTTCCTGAGTAACTGAAGAGAGAACTCAAGACAGAAATGTTTAAAGTTATTTCTTCTAAATCTTAAAATGGTTTCAGCAACAAAAAACAATTAAATTATTCTGTTTTACATTTGTTTCTCCTCTAATTACATGTTTGAGGCTCACAAACTGCTAACTTTTATAATGTTTTATAACTCTCTTTGGCTTTCTTCCACAGGGTCTTACTGGTCCCATTGGTCCTCCTGGACCTGGGGGTCCAAATGGAGAAAAGGTTCTTTTTTTTTTCTTCTATGAATGCAATTTAATAAAAAGAGTTTGCTAAAATCTAAGGCATGATGTCTGTCATAGACGGCATGCAGGCTGGCGTGTTGCTGATGATGGACCTGTGTTATTTTGTAGGGGGAATCTGGTCCTGCTGGTCCTTCTGGAGTTCCTGGTACACGCGGCACTCCTGTAAGTACACAGTTTAACTATTGGTAACACTTAATAAATAAAGATGCAAACATTAAACATACTTTAATTACAGTGATATTGTATTTCTCACACTTGTCTGAAAAGGTTCTGAATTTGTTTTCTCCTCATGGTTAGGGTGACAGAGGAGAGACCGGACCTCCTGGACCTGCTGGTTTCGCTGGAGCTCCGGTAAGTTTGACAAGAACAAAGACAAATTTCAAAAGCTTTCCATACAGTTACTAATCATGTCAAATGATGAACCAATCTATACAAAAAAAGGTTTGACTTTGGAATTATTTGAGATCCATACCAAAAGTTGTGAATATCCATTTTTTTTAAAACAAGAATGATAGATGCCTATCCTGTGACCCCCGAAAGGGACAAAACGGGTTCGCAAAATGGATGCATGGATGGCTAAATGGCTAATTAAAAAACAAAACGCTTAATTGTAAAATTATAATTTGCACTTCAAACCAAGCGTATGGTTTTATGTATAAGCACATTACTACAGTATACTAAAAATACTTATTTAGAGAGTTCTGCTAAAAATAGGAGGCTCTGTGACAAACCAACCAGCATTCCTCTGAATTAAACAAAATATATTTGTCCATCGTAAACAAAAACGCATAGACGTAACATTTTCACATTTGTTTTTTTGCATTTTTTGTGAAAAAATATGTCTGATAATGAATGTTCAAAACATTATGATTTATGAAAGTAACTTTTAAAACACTAGTTTATAAGTCAATCTTGCATTATTTGAATATCTACCAGCATAACTACAATTAGAATAAGTATAGAATGACATGAACCTCTTTCAAAAGCAACAAAAAAAAAAACAAATAAAAGTGAGATTAAACATTAAAATAATATATCAAAACACATCTTTTTAAATAAAAAAATCTTCTCTTTCATTGCCATGATCTAAAACACATTAGTATCCACATGCCTTTGCTTGTATTTCCTTTTTTTTTTTAAATCAATTATTCTGTTATAATTTCTCAGTACATAATTATGTGGAACGATTTCAGTTTGTGGACTGTCAGAGGTCACAGCAACTGTCATTCATTTACTGTTTCACAGACTCCAGACAGAATAAATGCTTTTCATAAACCACATCCTTCCAAAATTGATTTCATCATTATATGCTTGTGGCACTACAATTTATTTTAAGACTTTTACTCCCTCCAGGTTGAACTGAGATTAATTATAGATTTTGTGTCAGCGCAAATAACGCTAGAAGGTTTGTAAATAGTTTTTTTTTCTTTTCTCAGCTGTAGACAACGCGTGTCACCACACAGACAGGAAACAGACATATTGTCATCAGCATCAAACATGTCATTGAGCATTTTAAGACCTGAAATAAATATTTGTCAATCAAAATGATGAAGGAATTTACTATTGCATCTATACAGCTTTTCAGTTTAAGTTAATCGACCTAATTCTACTGTAAAGATCACTTCAGCCACTTTGACCCCTTGTGATAATTCCAAATTGCTTGTTAAATCAACAGTTCTGTCTGTGTTCCCACCTCCAAACCAGCTAAAACACATAATTTCAGTAACTACAGCTATATCTTACTCAATCTGTCTTTAATCAGACAAAACATTGTAGTAATTGTATAAGTTTGAAAATAGGGTTTGCTGAAGTTTTAGGAAGTTGAAGAGCCAATTTTAAAACAGCCATGAACATGTGGATCGAGTTCTACAACTCCTGCGTTTCTCTGCAATTGATTTGTATGCATTTGTGTCGATAGAAATTATTATATTTAATAAACAGAGAAATATTCTTTTGAATGTTTGAAATAAAAAAGACTTCATTATTCTGTCCTAGTAAGATGTTTAAACATCACAGAATGATGGAATGCTGGAACACTTCAACCAGCATGTTGGACAGTTTGAAGACTGTTTTTTTTTCAGGGTGCTGATGGTCAGTCTGGAACCAAGGGAGAGCAGGGAGAACCAGGGCAGAAGGGAGAGGCTGGCGCACCTGGACCCCAAGGACCATCTGGTGCACCAGGACCTGCAGTATGTCATTTTTTAATGGGGCTTTTAAGCTGTTGGTGCCATTGTTTCAGATTTTAAGTTTCCAATGTGCTTATTACACAGCTTATTGTTGTGTTATTTTTGATAAAGATGACACTTTCTGACTGTCCGTACTGGAAAATTTAGGGAAAAATAAACAATTCTTAGCATTCTATCTACTGAATTTAAAGTGAGGATAACAGCCATTGATGTCAGTCATTGAAGCGTACAATAAATTGACTCTCTCAGGCAAACAACTCCACAGCATTCAGAGAACGAAGAGACAAAAAGAGAAATTGTTTTCTATTCCAGGGCCCTACTGGTGTTTCTGGACCTAAAGGCGCTCGGGGTGCTCAGGGACCCCCTGTAAGTGCTCCACAGATGATGTTTTTGTTTTCAATTCTTTGAAATTGTTACGTGATTATTATTGACTTATTTCTGTGCTAGGGAGCCACTGGTTTCCCTGGAGCTGCTGGACGAGTCGGACCTCCTGGTCCAAATGTAAGTACTTCTTTCTGATAATCTGAGCCTTCCGCCTGCCATGTTTTCATTGAGTTTCCACCACCCCAAAAATTACATTTAGATGGCAGGTGTTTAGTTAGATTAAAAAAAAAACAGTTTACAGTTATTGGAGACATTTAAAAACACTTGATAATATCAAACAGCAAGAATTTCCTAATAGAATGTTTAAGAAATGCTAACTACTTTCTATTCTCACGAGAAGCTCTCATTCTTTTTGCTTCAGAACACAAACACCTCCATACCAGTTTGTCTGAAACAACAGGAGTATTGTGGGAGCCTTTTAGTTTTCTGTTTAGCCACGTTTTTAAAAAGTTGTTGAAAGGAGACGCAGTTAATAGAGGTTGTGTTCTAGTAAACAGCTGCGTGTTGTAAAAATGATTTACTGCTGCACAGATGCTGCTTTGTTATGTGTCACTAGTGCATACAAACAAGCGTGACCTATAAATTAGTTTTATAATAATGTGGGATTTACATATAAATAATTGAACACCTTCCGTTTTCTTGTTTAGGGCAATCCTGGACCTGCTGGCCCTGCTGGCCCTCCTGGTAAAGATGGACCTAAGGGTGTGAGAGGAGACCCTGGACCTTCAGGCAGGCAAGGCGATGCTGGACTCCGTGGTCCTGCTGGGGCTTCTGGAGAGAAAGGAGATCCTGGGGAGGATGGTCCTCCTGTGAGTTTATCATTTTTTATCCATGGTTTTCTACATAATCCTCAAGACAATAGCTTTTAAATCATCTGTAACTTCTTAACATTTTGTTTAAAGTACCCCTCTGGTTTCTTCAGCATGCACAAAATGACACACAAGCTGCTCATTTATTCATTCAAAACAGACAATCTGGAGAAAAGTAAATGAACGAGTGTATGTTTTCTACATTAATGGTCACTTTTATGTGGCTCTGTCACCAAGAAGGCGTACTTTACACACTGATTTAATACACAGAGCTGTCAGAGTCCATCACTGACTATAAAAGCAAAGACGCATGCCAGCACAGGGCAGCACAATCCTATGACAGTCTGATGACGGGACTCCAGGTTTTTACCTTTCTTATGTTCCCTGCTGCACACACACCTATTATAAATATGACAAGAACTGTCAAGATAATAACGTGCCATTTCAGACTGCTCAAACATTGAGGTAGCTCCTCTCTGAAGAGCCTTTCATCCTATAGACCTCTTCCTGTATGTAAAATTGAAACTTGTATCAGCACATCAAATGCAGCGTCTGGTGAACGGTGGGTCTCAGCTGTCATCTACATCATCATACTGATGAACTGGTGTCAGGAAGTTGCAGTGCATAGTGGAAAAGCAGTCCGTGACAGAGGAACATTTAGACCAGAGAGGTGATGGAAGAACTTAGGATGAAGCATCCATCTGCAGCTGAAAGTGAAATGTCAAATCTCAGTACTGAGAAACGCGCCCGTGTTTAGAACAGCGCTTTAACAATTCAGCTCGGTTCAGAGACACTTTGACTGTCAGCTCTGACACTCTGACTCTGACACTTCCTCTGCTGGGATAAAAGGCCAGCTCTTTAATAAAAAAATGTGATAAATAAAAGTTTTACATTTTTTCCAGAAATAAAGAAGTCACAAACAAATGTTGTATTCAAAAACAGAATCATGAATTGTGATTTTGTGTTGTTATTTTTCTCTTCAGGGCCCTTCAGGTCCTTCAGGTCCTCAAGGACTGGCTGGTCAGCGCGGTATTGTTGGTCTGCCAGGACAGCGAGGTGAACGAGGTTTCCCTGGTTTACCTGGACCTTCTGTAAGTCATTTGGCTTCCCTTCTAATAAGGTTCAATGTCTTCAGCTCTGGCTGCTATAATACTTTCAACACTGCAATTATGTAATTCATTATCATTTTGTTAATCATGAGCATCTTTGATGGAAAAAAATGTTTGATTAGTATAATAATTTATTACAAACAAAGCTTAGAACAATTTATTTCTATTACAGAGATATCATGGGGAGTAACAGATTAAAGTCCCACGCCGATCTTTTTTTGAAAGCGTCTTTTGATTATGACTTACTTCATTATTAAAATGACGGGAAGTGATCCATCACTTCCTGTCATCCATCCGTTCACACAGCATTTTTATTTTGGTCTGATCGTGATTTACAACCATTTCAATAAGGAAATACTCAGAAATGCAATTTTAAGGTTAATTTTCTTTATATATGTCCTCCATCATCAGAAAAATGCCTCAAGAACATGTTAAAAATACCAAAAACACAATTTTCATTGTAGTGAGTTTCTACATGTACAATATTAGAGGTTTTCATTTATTAGAATCATGTAATAAAACAGGATTTATTTACCGTGAAATTCTTATTTGCTTTAAAACAATCATACTCTACTAACAGAGTAAATATTCAGACTTTAACATCATAAATAGTTAATAACCATATGTTATATAAATATAGTTTTCCCCTCCTATTTCTTAGTCCCATCTTTGCTCTTATGTGTAGTCAAAATTGGATGTTAAAGGATGACGTGGTTTCTCCAAACCTTTCCTGTTGGCGTTTGGTGGCCAGCAAAGACAGAAACAGATCAATGCAGCCTCATGAGCTTCCCTTTGTTGGCTGTAAGCCAAGCCTTTTAAAAGCATCTCTTCTAATGTGTTTATAAAATGTTGTCTGGAACCACATTACCAACAAGTCACAAATAGATTTTGTCCACAGCTCCTTAACAGACGTATTTTCCTGTCTCAAGTAGAAGAAATTGGATATTTGCTACAAGCAGTAAAGTGGTCTTAAATCCAGACTATACTTCAAAGGGAACCAGAACCGGGAACTAAAAGAGATTTTTGACAGCATGCATCCTCCACCTTCAATTTCCCTTCAGCTTTACATTTACAAGTTACCTAAATTTTTGTTGCACCCTATAAATATCTTCATTTATTCAACAGATTCACATCCACCAAGTTAATGACTGTTCTTTTTCATTGTCACAATGAAAACTGTTCACAAAAAAAAGCAACAACTCTGGGAAACTCTTGACTATGGCTCCACGACCACAGTTTGTTCCGATGACACACTGGAGCGCATGTCTAGACTCACAACTCACTTAGCTCAAAAAATACTTTACAAGATGAAAACAACACTGTCCCTGCGGCTGATGTTTATCATAAATATTTATTTATTTATTTACATAACCTGTCATATGAGCTTGATCCTCTAAGTTTAGTGAATCAGTTTCGTGAACTCCAGCAGACACACTCTGCTGTTTCCTAACTTGATCAAATGAAAGCATCTCACATGTGCCGGAGCTTCCCCCTCCCGTGATTCTATCGGAACAGTAGGCCACATGACAAGAAGTTTATTTGATATTTATCATGTTCCCCACTTACAGCAACCCATAGAACAAGTCCTTTGGAATTAATTATTTAGTTATCTGCATTCATGAAAGAGATACCAGTAAATATAAAATGATGCCAAACTCACCAAGGATGGAGCTATTAAAAACAGACGGATCTGCAGTTAGTCATGTTTTAGGGCAGGGTGCCCAAACGTTTTGCAAAGTGGACCAGATTTAGTGAGGTGATAATTTGTGAGGCTCAACCATTTGCCTTGCATTCTTGGAACCATTATAATAACATTAATTCAAATGAACTCTTTAATAAACACTTTTTTTGTAATGGGGTACTTCTTATTTCTTCAAATAGAGCAGAAATTCATTTGAATTTTTATTTTATCCAAGTTACTTTGAATTTCATATTTGAAGACCAGAAAAAAAAAAAGAAAAACTTTCATCAACATTCAATCTCAATTTATATGAAACGTTATATATTTTTCAATATTACATGCTCACTGTACATTTCTAAATGTACACCATGTAAACAGGAAAATAACACAAATAAATATCATATTCAGAGGCATAAAATACTGCTTTTGGTCAGAGAAACTTATCTCCTCTTTTTGTCTAAGGTCAACATTTTTTAAAGGCGCTAGAAAATGTACCAGAAGGCTCCCGCAACAGGTTTACAACAGCTTACGACAGAATTTAGCTAATCACCATCAAGCAATCATATATACAATTTTTAGAAAGTGCATTGATTTTCTGACAGGAGCCTGCCGTTTGGTAGAAATTTGAATGCGGGTCACATTTGGCCCTCTAGCTGGACACGCCTGCTTTAGGGCTTTGTTTAGTCCTACTGAACTTCACGATAGCTCGTCTGACCCAATGTCAGTGCATGTGACCAGCACAAAATCCCATTGAATGATTAATGATTGTGTTGACTGTTGGTCATTCACCATAACATCCCTCCCTGATTGAAATTACTCTTCTGTTCCTCCTCACATAACCATGAATGATGGTGGTTCTGACTGATACTTTATCGTCACAAACATGATCTGGAAAGAGAAAGCTAGCAGCTTATCAATTTTGACTGATATTTATGATAACATTTCTGGTCAGACCGGCCTTTGAAGCTGGTATCATCACTGATATAGGAATATGTTATTTCTTTATGCATTTACCTGAAGCCTTTACTTTGCCTAAATACAAAATCTGCTAACAAACATCAAAGCACATTGAAATGATTCAGTTTAACTTCAGATGTTGTAAAATAGTGCAGGTCCAAATGCTGCAGGATTGTAAATGGAGGATACATGCTTGATTTGTGGTTCACATTTTTTATGTAAAATAATTCATCCTCCTATTTTCTCTCAGGGTGAGCCTGGAAAGCAGGGAGCTTCTGGTGGTCCTGGAGACCGTGGACCTCCTGGACCTGTTGGACCACCTGGACTGACTGGACCTGCAGGAGAACCTGGTAGAGAGGTCAGGACTTGTAACAATGCAATGAAATAATCCCACTTGTGTTTGTCTATTATGCAAATGATCTTCAAACATCTGGTTTGTTTGAGGTGGAAACTATTCATCATTGTTCTTTTGTACACCAGGGCAATCCTGGATCTGACGGACCTCCTGGCAGAGATGGATCTGCTGGAATCAAGGTATCTGCAATTAAATAAGATGCGTAGAGAGCATTATCGTCATGACTGAACATGTCCTGTTTGCAGGGTTTTAGGAAATGTTAGTTGTTGAGTAAAATGGACAGATTAAACTTGAAGTGAATGGTCTCATTCCTGACAACATGAACACATTGTGTTTTGTGAAGTTTCTGTTTAAATGGTTAAACGTGATTCATTTACTGATCCAGCCTGTCTCACAAGCAAAGTCATTTGTTTTTCTTGTTGCAGTCCTCTGGCGCATATAAACCCATTTCTCTGATATTGTCACCATTTTTTTTTCCTGCAGGGGGATCGTGGTAACACTGGCCCTGCAGGAGCCTCTGGCGCCCCAGGGGCCCCAGGAGCTCCGGGCCCCGTGGGTCCCACTGGCAAACAAGGAGACAGAGGAGAGCCAGTAAGTAATGACTCAAATACAAACTGTAAAAAAATAACAAAAACTAGCAATATTTCATCAGAAATCTAGGTGAAGGATATTTTTTAATTACGTTCAGTCGTAGATATTTTAAGCTAGGGGTTTTGGATCATGTATTTGTCCATTAATTTCATTGAATATACAATGGGCAACATTGTATGTAGTATTAGATAAATATGTGCATACACCCATTATTAAACAAATGATGTTTAAAAAATACAAAATAGTTTTCTATTAGATTTGATTTGAATATCTCTTTTGTTTCTTTTTATTTTTAGGGTCCACAAGGACCTGCCGGTCCTCCAGGACCTGCCGGAGCTAGAGGAATGCCTGTATGAGTCCTTCACGTACACACTTTGTGCTGCCAAAAGTGAAATCCAAATCCTTCCTTCGGCCAGTTTTCAATCAGACATGATGTTTCTACGTGTTTACAGGGACCACAAGGACCTCGCGGTGACAAGGGTGAGGCTGGAGAAGGTGGTGAGAGGGGACAAAAGGGACACAGAGGTTTCACTGGTCTGCAGGGTCTCCCCGGACCACCAGTAAGTATCCTGCTTGAATAACTAAATCTGAGTGTCGTTTCGATTCACTGTATTGCACATTTTTTCTGCCAAACTTCTGATATTTATTGAGCTTCCTGTACAATAGGGTCAAGCTGGAGACCAGGGAGCAACTGGACCTGCTGGGCCTGCTGGACAAAGAGTGAGTTCCAACACTTTAAAAAAAACCCAGCTGGAATTAGAAGTTACAGAATTAGTCTAAGCATAGACAAATGCTAATTTAAAAAAATGTGGTGATGCTTTTGTGGCCATATGATGTTATTGCTCAAAAGATATCATTATTTTAAGAATAATAATTACTATCGCATCCAATACAACTTGTACACTTTTAGGGACCGCCTGGACCTGTAGGCCCTGCTGGTAGGGATGGTGCAAATGGTCTAGCTGGACCCATTGGACCTCCTGGACCTCGTGGTCGCAGTGGAGACAGTGGTCCAGCTGTGAGTACAGTTCTACATCCATGTAATCTTTCTGAATCAGTTTACTCAAGTAAAATTAACCTTTCTGCTGATAGTTTTGCTTAAAAAAAAACAGTTTTTTTTTTTAACTTTTTGACAAAAAAGTGTTATAACATGTTATACATGTTAATGGAAAACATCATCTAGTGTAGTTAGTTTAGAAATACAAAGCCAAATAGTCAAATCAAACTTTATTTATAAAGCACTTTTATACCGTATAGCTTTATAGAAAAATAAACATATTTCAAACATAAAAAGCAGAACAAAGACCAAAGATTTACAAAATCAATAAATAAAGTAAGATGCAAACATCATAGAAGCTGTATCGGACAAGTCCTCTATTTATAAAAGACTGTTTGTGATGAGAGCCAGACATTGTTGCTGTTGTCCATCTGTAGTATTTTTATAATGACCTGCCATTATGCCTCTGTAATTTATCTTAAATTAATTTGTTTTGTTTTTTATGTCTCAATTCATCATAAATAGGTCAAACAATTTCTAACTGATAATGACTACATTTACTGGAAATAATTGTGTTTTATTTTTAGTTCTGGAAAGAAAGGTAAAGACTAAAATGTCGTTTTTGGAAACTTGATTAACATTTGTTTTTAATCCCTTAAAACTGGGGGTAATTTAATGATATTTTATATTATTTTCAGAAAGTATGATTATTTTTTCTTTTTTTGACTAAAAAGCATGGCTTTACTATTTCAGAAAGCATTTTAGATGGATTTTTAACACTTCCCCAGTTTATTAAAAACGTATAAAAGTCTGCTATGTTACAAGTTTCAAGAAATAAAAGGCGCAGTGTTGACACAAAAAAAAGTAAGAAGAGCTGATAATTTAGAGCAGCTATATAGTCTTTCTGCAAAATTAATATCAGCATTAGTGATGAGTCGTGTGCTCTAGCAGCAAAATGAGATTCATATTCTCAGGATGTTTGAAAATGCCATCAAAGGAGAAGTTTCCTTTTAGAGATTAAAGAGCCTCTGCCTGAGCAAAATACTTACAGAAGGACAGCAGTTTTGATTCAAACAGCAAACAATATTGTCACCTCACTTTGTCCCTTAGGGTCCACCTGGAAATCCAGGACCCCCAGGTCCGCCAGGTCCCCCAGGCCCTGGCATTGACATGTCTGCATTTGCTGGTCTGGGTCAGCCTGAGAAATCCCCCGATCCCCTCCGGTACATGAGGGCCGACCAGGCCGCTGCTGGAAACCTCCGTCAGCATGACGCTGAGGTGGACGCTACAATCAAATCTCTTAACAACCAGATTGAGAACATCCGCAGCCCAGAGGGATCCAAGAAGAACCCTGCCCGCACCTGCAGAGATCTGAAGCTCTGCCATCCTGACTGGAAGAGCGGTGAGTCACGATGAATTGGGGTGAGATAAGGAAACAGGCAGGTGTTTGGTCAGGAGCTTGAGTTAGACAAAGTGAAGATTTGTGTCAAATCTGCTTAGTGGTGCTAGGAAATGTTTAGTTTATACTTATTCTGTCTGTTTTTAAAAAGAGTACATAAAATATACATTTTTTACTGACATTTTGTCTTGTTTGTCATTTTTCCTGTGTGCAGGTGATTACTGGATTGATCCTAACCAAGGATGCACGGTAGATGCAATCAAGGTCTTCTGCAACATGGAGACAGGGGAGTCCTGTGTCTACCCCAACCCTTCCAGCATTCCTCGCAAGAACTGGTGGTCAAGCAAGAGCAAAAACAAACATGTCTGGTTTGGAGAGACAATGAATGGAGGATTCCACGTAAGTTTCACTGCTCATTTGACATTTCTGTTCCAGAAGGACGACTTTCTTCATATATTTAAATTAATTTTGACTAACTACAGTTTAAAGTTACACTCCAACAACATTTGCATGTCTTGTAAAATCATTCCCAGTGGTCTATTTATAATGATTATCCAGTTGACGTCGATTTGTTTTATTTGTTATTGTGACTCTGTCCATCAATTGCAGTTCAGTTATGGCGATGACAGTTTGGCACCCAACACTGCTGCCATTCAAATGAATTTCCTGAGGCTGCTGTCCACCGAGGCTTCTCAAAATCTTACGTACCACTGTAAGAACAGCGTGGCCTACATGGACGCCTCAACAGGCAACCTAAAGAAGGCCGTGCTGCTGCAGGGCTCCAATGATGTGGAGATAAGAGCTGAGGGCAACAGCCGCTTTACTTACAGCGTCATAGAAGACAGCTGCACGGTGAGGACAGCAGTCAAGATGATGAACAAAAAAAGCACCAAGAAGAAAAAGAATTTCAGAGAAGCTATGTCATTTGTATCTCCTACACAGGGACACACAGGAAAATGGGGCAAGACAGTGATGGAATACAGGTCGCAGAAGACCTCACGTTTGCCCATTGTGGACATTGCCCCCATGGATATTGGCGGAGCGGACCAGGAGTTTGGCGTCGACGTGGGACCGGTCTGCTTCTTGTAAAAGAACGAAGAGTCCAAAAGATGAGAAAGAACAGGTGGGAATTTGAAAAAGAAAACACAAAATGAATGAGGAGCACACTTCCAAAAAAACGTGGAGAGAAAGAGCAAAAAAAGAAAAAAATTAAGACACTTTTTTTTTTTTTTTTTTTAATGGGACTCCTTTCAAAGTAAAAAGTGCTTTTCCAAGTTGAACTCCATCCGATATCTGCACTGAGTGGCACCAGTAACTGTCATTTGTGTTTCATCCAGCAATGCCTTTCCTTAAAAGCCCCCAAATCTTTCTTTGTAAAATGCCCCCCCCCCACCACCACCACCACCACCACCACCCATTTCTACAAGTCTGAGAGTACAGGGAGATACCAGGGAACTGGAGAACAATGTGTGGGTTTTATTTATTTATTGTTTAGGTTCGGCTCAAGGTGTTGTAGGACTAGGTTTGCTGCAAACAAAAAAGTGAGTAAAAAGTGGGTTTACACATATTTAAAGTTAAAAAATATATAGAGAACTTTAGTCCCTCCTCTCCTTCTTTCTCCTACTTCCTACCCATCATTCCTGCATCATGTCCAAAAGAGACCGTATCTGTTTGAAACCAAAAGTCTAGCTACACAACAGAGAGAGTGCAGGAGCTCCTGTTTCTGCTACCACCGTGTGTATCAAAAATTGCTGTGTATTATAATAAAGTCAATGGTGCTATTGTTGTAAAACAGCTTGTGTTTTTTTACAACCAGATGCTCACATGTAGTGACTTGTACATATGTATATATATGTATATGTGTGTATACATATATATACAGCTTTCTGAGAGCTAAAAAAAGAGCATTTTAGCATGGGATGTTGGATATCAGGGTTACAAATGTTCCGATTTGACTCCCCCCAGACTTTTGCTTCAACCACCTTAAATAAAAAAAATTTAAAAAAAACATGTCATTTGTTTTACATTTAAGGCTTTTAGGAACATACTTCTTCATCGTTTTGTTCCTGTAATGTTTTCTTTTGGTGTTTAAAACTACCTCACAGTGAAAGACAAAAAAAAGAAAAATCCATCAAACCAAACTCCGTCCCTTTGAATCTCACTTGATTCTACATTGGTTTGGCCTCCTGTTTTCTATGACCCCCTCATCCTGTCACACACCACGAACCCTCTGATTTACACACACTTACAAAGCCGAAGGGAATCCAGGTGTGTTCGACTGAACCACAGCAACGACACGGGGGAGTTCATCTGAGGTTGTGTATATATTAAATGATTATTAACAGCATTATTATTATTTAAAAAATTATTATATTAATAATATTATGATCTTGTTTTTTTGTTACGTTTTAATTAATGTAAATTGGAAATAAAAAAAAAAAATCCAAGTAACAGATGACACTGGCCTTTATTTTTGTCTCCTGTGCCCTACTTCCACTAAATATTTGTTTTTGCTTTCTTAAAAGGGGGAAGAATAGGTTTCTTCCTCGAAACCAGAATAGTTTCTGCTTGTTTTAATTAATAGAAATGCGAAACATTGCTGATCATTAAGATAATTTAAGGTAGTTGTTATTGCTTCTATTAATCGTCCTTGGTCTTTAAATTTGTTGGAGTAATAAAACCCAGGTTTCCGTGAGTATGTTAAAACATTCGATTTCTTACTTTTTTTCTAAGATTTTAAATTGTTATCATTTAATGAATTCATTTCTGCACATGACCTATAAATTTTTGGGTAATCAAACATGAAAGCGGATAAATTATTGACAAAAATCCTTTAAATCTAGCCACAGAATGAGTTTCCAGTAGTGAAGATGATAGTTTTTTTTAGTCAAAAAGTGGCTTCATCTATGAGACACATTTACAGGAGCACTAACATCAGACATATGGCGAACAGTAAACACTGAGAAAATGTTAATACCATGTTGATTTACACAACGCAGAACAAACAAATATTTTTTTTGCTTTTACAAGCACATGTACTGCAACAACATCAGCTGACAAATGCACAGTGTGTGAACAAAACAGACTTAAGCCGCTCTTTCTCCGAGGATTACAAAACACACACAGCACATGTAGCACATTACAGTTCACAGAACGCTGACCTTTTCTAAGAACTGCCTCGGCTCTCATCGTGAACCAGTTAGCACAGAAAAAACGGGGCACGGTTATTTTCTATTACATTTCACGAATACTGATGTTTACACCTAATTCTATCAAATTGCGAGCTTAAATCAAAAGTGTTTAACCCCGCTGCTGATTTAGAGAATGGAACATGTCAAATAAACACCAACATGTCATCGACATATCTAGACGGACGTCTTCACCCCTACAGCCAAACTTCTAACCTGCCCTTAAAAAACGTCTTTTCCAATTTTGGCTTTTAATAACATAACCAAAGACAAATTATCTGCTGAGTTAAAAAAATATTTAAAAAGAGTATTTTTAAAGATCCACCTACAATTATTTGGTTGACAGTTTTGTAGATATCAGTCTTTTTGATCTAGATTTCCATGTGTGTACATGTGTCCAAATATTGATTACAAATTGTTGTTTGTGTACAGTTTTTGGACAAAATGTTTACTGCACTACGTTTCTCTTTTTAAGAAAAAATGATTTTCAATGCTGAAAAAACAAGCACAAAAGACAATATGGATTTAAGCCATTAATTCATCTCATCTTCCAAATCAGTTGTTTTTCGGTTTTCTATGTCCTGGGAGTTAAATAAATCCAGTAATTTGCAGGTGGAGAAACAAATGAAAGGGTAAGCCTATTATCTTAACACAATTTTGCACCTCGGCAGAGTTTGTTTACCGTCAATAAACCCGCTTAGAACCCTCAAAATACACTGAGTGGGATATTGAAAAGAGCTTTTACCCATTTTTATGTGAAATGAAAGGACTATTTCTTCCCATTTTGTCAAAAACATTTGCATTCCCCTTTGACACAGTAAACAGGTATTTCTACAGTAAATATAATTACAATCAATTCAAGTCAGCCTAATGAGATGTGACTTTTAATCAGGGTTTGCCCTAAATCTGCAGGAAGCCAGGCAGGATTTTCTATAACTAACATTGTAGTGGCTTTTTTTTGTTTTTTTCAAAAATGCCTTCTTAAAATGTTGAGACTCAGACAATCATTTCAATTAATTTCAAATTATTTGCTTATTTTCACAGTGACTTAAGTCATAGAATCAATTATTGTAGAGCAAATTGGAAAAAATTGAACAACAAAAAAAAAATGAAGAAAAAGAGAAGTCATAGTTGGGAGATTAACAAACCATGTTTTTTTTTCCTAAAGGAAGACAGCATCATCACAAATCCATTGCAAAAGTGGGTTGAAATTTCTCCATTACCAGTCAATGACTCTGCCTGGCCAAATAATTCTGAGCTGATTGCTGCAGCTTCCAGACAAAATAATTAATCCACAATGTCTTTATGAAAAACTGATTTCGATTAGCTGCTTTCCAGAGGCACCAAAGACAACGGTGTCATGTCAACATAATTGGAAAAGGTTTGAACAGCACATGTGCAAGAATCAACACCGTCGATACAGAAATTGGCTGCAACAATGCAGAAAACAACAAACAGCTCGTGTGCACGCACGCTTCCATAGACCGCTCAAAGAAAACAAGCAATTAGCAGAGGACACATTACAATTACTACAACTCACAAACACACTCCAACTGATTAGTGCCTTTCAAGTCTTCATTAAGGGTCAGCCGGTCAGACTCTCCTAATTACAGCTTAATGAAAGATAAAAGTGCACAGCAAGGGGTCTGCTGGGTGACGAAAGAGGGGACCACAAAAGAAGACAAAAGGTGATTCCTTTCAAAGAAAGAGGATTTTATCTTACTTAAACTTTACTTGTACTGTTTTAAACTTTTGATCTTTTTCTCCTAATGTAAACAAATATAAGCAAATGTGAGAAATTATCAAGAAGAAGTGAAATGAAAAGAAGTAATAAACGTAAAGAAATGTTGTGTTCTTTCCTCCTGTGTTTGCGTTTTCCACCTTTGGTTCACTGTAGCGTCTCAGCTTTTTAGAATGACATTCTCTAAAGCTGACGTTTAAATATTCCCTTGGCTTCAGGGCTCAGAAACCAGTACTCAGGGTGTCCGTTTCAGTGGGTGTCTTTCGGGGGCTGGGCAAACTTTTCAGATACTCTAAATGTCTGCGAGCCTCCGCCTGGTTCTGCCGGACATAGTACACGACGTACACAATGACCATGAAGAACCACACAAACATGGTCACCAGCATGGCGACGTCGGTGGTCTTCCTCTGCAGGCTGCAGAAGTTCACCCCAGAGTCCAACAGCTTCACCAGAGACTGACCCATGTGCTCCCCATGTGACCCCGGGTCCTCCCACCTGCTCCCTTCACCCACACCCCGAACTGAGCTCTCGCAGATGATCCCGTTCACCGTTTCGGGCTCCAGGTTCAAAGTCTCCATCAGCTCCTGGAGAGCGCAGTCACAGTGCCAGGGATTGTGGTAGAGGCGTGTCTTTGCGCGGGTGGAGCCAAACTCCTCCCTGCTGGAGTGCCTCAGGTGGTTGTGTGAAAGGTCCAGCATGCGTAGCTCGGGGCCAAGATGCCTCAGAGCCCCCGTGGCGAGCGAGTCAATGCGGTTGTGTGACAGGTACAGGTCGCGCAGGTGGACAAGGTGGCTGAAGGCACTCTCTGGGATTTCACGGATGTAGTTGCGCTCCAGGTGAAGTGACACAGTCTCTGGAGGGATCCCCTCCGGTATCGCCCGCAGCTCGGCGTCCGAGCAGAGCACCGTGCCAGTGTCCCAGGCACAGTGGCAGCTGGCAGGGCACTGCGGGGCTGCGTGGCCCCACAGAGTCGAGAAATAGAGCCACATGCAACAAGCATGAGAAGAGATCAGATCCTTTACCTCTCCTCTTCCCTTCAGTGATGGCAGTACATTTCTCCTCATACCAGGCTGAGCACATGGCCTCACCATAGCCTCCCGACACTCATCAAGTCTCAAATGCACTCGCAAGTCTGCACCGGGAGAATCTGACAGATTGAGAGAAAAGAGGTCAGTCGGAAAAAGATGGCTTTGTTTTTAAATCTACAAGCACGTGTAATCAGAATGAACTCTCACAAGAGGATTAATCTGAAAGGAGGAAAATGAAAGGTCAGTAGCAAAAGAGACAATGCATTTCTGCGAAAAATAAATTCATGAATACGAGATGGAAAAAAAGACCATAAAAGGTATGTGTCAGAATCACTCTTCGCATGTTTCTTTGCAGATCTGATTTGGTAAAGCAGCAAGTTTAAATTCAACTTTCAGAAAAGGCGTCTGTGTATTTCATTGCACTAATTTTCCAATTTAATCACAGTCCAAGCAGCAGTAATGATGGTTTAATTGGCCAAACAAGATTGGAATCTCTACTTGCATTGCTGCATTAAAAGGACATAAATCATTAGACGTGATTAGCTCCTCTTTGTGCTCCTTCTGTTGGGGCCCCTTTTCTCTTTCAACCCTCATTGAAAAAGCAGAAAGAAATGGCATTATATTGTAATGATCAATACATGTTCATCTCATTTACCTCTCTATTTATTTTCCTAGGATGCCACGGCTCCTCAATCTTGTTTCAAGGGTGAGATAGCAGTTGTAAAGATGGAGGCTAGAAAGAGAAGGGATCGATGGCCCAAGCATTGCCTAATATACTATTAAAGACTAGAACATCCATCCTGCCTGAGTCCCACAGTGTCAATAAGCGACATAGCTGGAAAAGAAATTGCCCAGCAGCAGTTCAGCTGTTGCCATCTGCGCTCTCCTCCTGCAGTTACACGGCAAAAGTTTTAAAACATGCCGTCTGAAAAAAAAAGGCTCTAAATCATAAAAGCAAAACCACTTGAGGACAAGTTGCACGAGAAGTTTCTGTTGTTGTGTTTGCAGCTCTGTTGGCTGTATCCAGCAAATCCTTTTCACGAGGAAGCGGGGCCTTGTGATGCTTTTGTACCGCATGAGGAGGCTCAAATTTGATTACAAGACCAGCCTCTTAAATGTCAAGCACCTTCTGCTTTCATAATAAAATCTAAAGTTGTTTTGGTGCGTGGTTACCAAAGACACAGAAGAATGATCTGAACGTGGCTTATATTCCAAATATAAGCTACAAGGGGCCTTTATGTGTCCCATTTACTGACTCACATCATACCAAAATAATTAATAGTGATACGTGTAAATCCCTGGTTAATAATACTCTTTTGCATATTGAGGTTAAATGAGGCAGACTGATGGAGACTCCCAAAGCAAATAAAGAGATGGACAGTGCTGACATCTACTCTGTCCAGGTAATGTGGGGATTTTTTTAGGTCAATTTTTATTAGGACAAATAAAAACAAATAAATTGATCAAATGCACATGATGCTCGTTTCTGCTGACATTTCATGGAGACCAAATCACATCAATCTGGGTGAGACCGGCCAAGTGGATTAGTCCAAAGGTTGTGACATCCATGCAGCATTTTCTGTTTATTCCAAGCAACCACTAACTGGTATTTTGATCTCTTTTGACCTTTTATAAAGACAAAAAACATCAATGAAACTTTCAACGTGTTGAAATACAAATAAAACTACAAGATTCTAAATGAATAAACTTACCTGCTTATTGTAGGGAATCCATGCAAAAGGATGCTGACTTGTTGAATATTCCGTTTGTAGTTGTTGGAGTTTGTCCTGGCGACACACAGGAAGACATGTTTTCCATCAGCCTGAAGGAGCGTGTGAGGAGGCTGCGCCCGTGCTCCGCGCGCTGTCGGCGGCGCATCGCGGTCTGCCTCACCGGAGGAGACAGTTCAAGCGATGGGGATGCGGGGCGAACTCTGTCTCTCCCTCTCTCACAGACTCGCACTGGGAGACGCGGGGTTGTCTGTGCGCGCGCGCATGCGTGTGTCCCGCAAAAAACATTTTAAAAAAAGTCTGAAGAATGACTCCTTGCTGTCCTCAGCCTCCTCTCTCTGTGAACAGTCCGGATCAATCCATTAGTTAATCCTTCAATTGCATTTAGCATAATTACATTCTTATGATCATTCTATCTGAGGAGGGGAAAAATGATCATTGCAGGTCATAAATTCACAAGCTAGAGGAAATAAGTTCATTCATCAATGTTTTTTATTATATCGTTTATCAAGAATAACAGAAAACTCACATAAGAGATAAAAACAAAAAAAGGTTGTGTCATGTCGGGATGTCACAATTCTTGGATTAAAACTGAACCAAATCATGGGGAAAGGGTATTGCTACTGCATAGGTTCACGTTTAAAGGGTCAAAGACTTATAGTGCTACATTTAAGGAGGATTTATTATTCATTGTTGTATTACATTACATCAGGTTTAGTTTAAACACCCACTCTGATGAAAACTGGGATTTTTTGTGTTTTTAACATGTTCTTCTGGCATTGTTCTCATAATGGAGGGCATACACAAAGAAAATCAAGGTTAGAATTTCATTTTTGAGTATTTCTTTGTTCTAATGTTTGTTAATCTGATGCAGATTAACAACTGCTTCTCATTGTGGCATAAAAAACTCATTGGGAAGGCCACAAGCTCCCTGATCTGCTCCATTCTGATGCATCCACTTGTAACCAAATAGATCCATGTACGTCTTTGTTTCCTCGTCTGAACTGGCATCTGGCTCACAACTGTACAACTACATAGATCCAATATTGCTCGCCATTTTTAATGTTAGTTTGGGGGTGTGAGGAGCTAGCGTAAGGGCGCGTAAACAGATGGGTGATGGGAATTTCAGATTAACTATTTCAGCTCTGCAGAAACTATTTCCCAGAAAATTACACAGATTTGTTTTTACTTTGGCTAAAATTGGCATAATAAGAAATGGCAATGCTTTTGCAACAGATCTTTATAACCAAAAACAACAGAAACGTGTTTGTCTTTATTGTTACTTGCTTATTAGCAAGTAAAAAAATATGTTTTTCTAAATTTTGTTCTTCTTTTTTGTTTTATTTTCTAAAGCACAAATCATATATCAAACAAAAACACAACTGTGACCCAAAACTTGAGTTTTAACCAAATCGTATCATTGCATCCCTAGTTTAATGTGAAGTGTGATAAAGAAGCTGTAAACTGTAATGATCCTTTAATATTTAAATGGGGAATTATTAGCTTAAGACTTAACCAGTGTTAAAGATATTAACAAAAATGTAAAATGTGCTGTTAAAAAATAAAAGTTAACCTCAGACTCAGAGGGCTCTAGTTTTTATATTCGTAACACTTTTCAAAATCTTTCTTCTAAGTATCTTAAGAGGCGCAGAAAAACAAGTTTTCTTCTTCCTGTTTCTTTTAATTTCCCTGCCATAGATCTTGCGTTGAGATTATGTTGTTTTCTGAAAATGAAAATATATTTTAAAAATCTGCTAAAAGTTTAAAAGATGTGAAGGAAACAATAAAGTTATTCTTACTTACTGCAGAGGAAAGATGTAGCAAGGTGCTACTAAGTGAGCATCACTCACCAAGTGTAAAGAAAGTAAAAAAACAGAAAGAATTTTAACCTTCACTCCAAATACTGCATAAGGATAAAGCCCAAACCAACCTGTTATGCAGTCAGTGCCATCCAATAATAGGCACAGTGTGGTGGCAGCTTCACGTCGTGGATCTTATTTTTTCTTTTCAATTGAGCGGTAAAGACATGAAGCTAAAAAGAGCAAAGAGCCCAGATTTTCTAGACATAAGTGTCTTCTGGAATTCACACTGAGATGAATTTTCCATCAGGACAAAGAGCCAAGATTTTGAAGTCACTTAAGGACAACTTACTTAAAAAAACACCCCAATTGAGGCTTTAATCACCTTAAAAGCAGCTCCATCTAATTACTGACAATCCAATCTGAAAGTCAGTTATGTTTGGTTCCTGCTCCTTGTTTTCCTTTATTGTGTTATCACTGTGATTGTTGTTTTTTTCTGTACTCATACTTACTGGACAGATTAAGACAAAATAATCTGTAAAATATCCCAAATCCCTACTGAGATAACCTGCAAGATGGTAAATATTAGCAGAATCCAAAAAAGTCTTATCACTTTCCACAGACCCTGACTTGTTTTCTTTTCAAAGATAACTCCTTCCTATCGTTTGCTCACCTTCTTTTTTGTAGCAAGCAGTCATGGAAAATATCATTTTACCTGATTTATGTCAAATTAGTCCCATCCAACCAGAAATAGCTTCATCACCATGAAAATGTCCCAACTGCACAAGGATTCTAACAGCTAAAAGAAGGCAGCATTAAAGGCTTTTGCTGCTGCTCCATCCATGTTTCCCGGGGCGGGTCGAGCAGAGAGACCTTATTTGTGAGAGGGGACAGTGGGCCACTGTGCATCAAGTTGAAAATGAATATCAGCTTTGACAGGCATGGAGTAAATGAATTAATCTAGGCGCGTGCAAGAGGCTGGACTCGTGGAGTCTCCAGCACATCAACAGGAAATTTCCATCTTAACAACAGGAGCAGATAAAGCACATCAGTGCAGAATAGGACCCTGCATTCACCATGGGGAGGTGTTATTCATGGAGGTTTTAAACCTTTGTGTTAAGCCCACACTCAGCAACAATATTGGGAGCTCTGCAGCAGAGCCCTCAGGGAGAAAAGGATGAGTGTGACAGGTATGATTGCAATTGGTACCCCTACCTCCTCTTCTGCCATCCCTGCTTGTCCTGCTCCCATCAGCCGGGAACATTTCCACACCTGATAAATATAATGCACACTGCTGCCAGTATGAGGCTTCTTCGTTCTGACTTGCAGATGGTCTTTTTTTCTCCTCATTCTTCTGCCCATGACATTTCATCATCAGAGATTTTTTTTTTAGACAGAAACTAAGAGAAGCATAATGAGAATGAATATGAAAAGGAAAATCCCTCAATCCAAAAACAATATTTACCATTTAATCTGGTTCCTGAACTGAGGGTGAGTGAGAAGTTCAATATGCAGGATGAAAAATATGAAGGCAAGGTTGATCATCTCACAGGAACCGCATTCAAAAAGATGAACACATGAGCCGTTTGTCAATGACAGAGCTGACAGATTGAGCTCCACTGGAGAACATGACTGCAGTGAGGTGAAGCAGTTCGGCATCGGCGTGTTGGGCTTAATCCGTGGAGGCGGAAGCTAAATGAACCCTATAAAAACTTGTAAACGGAAGGAGCCAGTGGGAGGAACCCACTCCTCCAACACACACGATTATTATTTATGTTTCACAAAAGGAAAGAGGATAGCACGCAGAAATGAAGAAATGCTCCTGGGAAGTTTGCTTGCCGGAGCAGAAAAGACTGAAAATGCTGAAGATGTTCTTCTTTATTTGTAAGCATGCTGTCAAGCCCTCTTACTTGAATCCACTAACAAAGGGTCAGGATGAGGGCAGGTATTCTGCTGAGGCTCTCGGTTGCCTTTTTTCTGAGTGTGGCAACATGTTAGGATAGAGCTAATAAAAAAAATGCTTACAACCACAGACCAACACAAAGGTTTGCCTCTTGCCTTGTCATTTGAAAACCGCAATGCAGATGGAGAAAGAAAAAAAAACACAGAATTCAATATGTATAAATGAGAATTTCATGGAAAAGTGTATTCATTTTCATAATTCCACTCAAAAAAAATAACTTTCATGGAATATAGATTAAAGGCCCACTGTTTAATTGATTTAAATTTGGTTCCAGATCATAGAACCAACAAAAACATAATTTCAAAAAGTGGAATACTGTGGAGAAACGAATCAAACTAAAGTATTTTCAAAAAGATACATCCATCTTCAGTACTTTAATAGTATGGTCAGGGGCAGGTCCTGCTGGGGGATGAAATCTGCATCTCCATCTAGATCCTCAGCAGAAGGAATCATGAAGTCCTCCTGAACATTCTAGCAGACTGTTGCAGGGAATTTGGACTGAAGAAAGCAGAGTTTACCCACACCAACTCAAGCATGACTGACCCTAAATATTTCACACTGGACCTCCAGCAGCTTAGGTTCTGCTCCTCACCAGTCTTCCTCCAAACCCTTGGACCTTGATTCCCAAATGAAAGACAGACTTTACTTCCAACTGTTAAACCTCACTCCTCATTCCTCACTTCATTCCACTCTTTCTGGATGTCTGCATGTTCTTGAATCGTGTGCTTTTGATAATCACCTGAAGTCCACGGTCAGATCTGATTCTGGTGCATCTTCTCCTGTCACATCTTCCCCTTCCATTAGACTTTCCATTGATCTGTGCAGACACAGCGCTCTGTGGACAGCCAGCCTCCTTAGCTATGAACCTGTGAGGTTTACCCAGACCATGGAGGGGATCAGTGATGGTCTGCTGGCTAGTTGTCAAGTCTGAAGTTTTCCCAACATTGAACCAAACTGAACCAGTTAAATGACAGTTTGGAAACCAGTGCAGTATAAAAGAGCATTACTTAAAGAAAAGCTCTTCCCATTTCATGCTGTCAGAAATGGTTCCTCATGGAAGAGAAATGTCATAAAATCTGAGAAAAGAAATAATTTCTTTACACATAAAGGTGAGGGCTACAAGAAAATCAGCAAAGCTTTACATATCAGTCAAAATACTGTAGCAAAAGTGATCCAAATATTTAAGAAAGATGGCAGTGCAACCATCTTACAGAGACGTCCACGCCGTCCAAAGAAGTTAACATCTCGACAGGAGCGTCTTCTGATGAGAAGGGTTGAAGAAAATCTCAGTGCAAATTCACTGCAGTTAGCTAAAGCAGTAAAAGCCAAACTGGAGTGACTGTTTCCTGTGACATCATACGACGCTCACTGCAGAGGAATGGCATGCATGGGTATTGTCCATGAAGGAAACATCTCCTAAATCTCATGCATAAAAAGCACGCCTAGAATTTGCTAGGGCCCATGCTGACAAAGAGGAAGACTACTGGGACTCTATACTCTAGAGTGATGAGAGAAAGATAGCTGTTTTTGGAAATAATGGTTTTAAAATTGTATGATGTCTCAAAGGTGAGAATTTCAAAGAAAAATGCATGGTGCCTACAGTCAAACATGGTGGTGGTAGTGTCCTGATGTGGGGCTGCATGAGTGCTGCTGGTGTTGGAGCTGCATTTCATTGATTGTATCATGAACTCAACAATGTACTGCTCTATACTGAAGGAGAAGATGCTGCCATCACTCCGTGCACTTGGTTGTCGTGCACTTTTCCAACACGACAATGATCCAAAACACACATGGAAAGCTACTGTTGCATTTCTGAAGAACAGGTGATTGAATGGCTAATTATGTCTCCTGATCTGAATCCAATCAAACATCTGTGGAGAATTCTGAAGCAACAAGTTGAGCATCACTTTCCATCCAGCATCCAGGCTCTAAAAGAGGTTCTTCTTGAAGAATGAAAAAAGATAGATGTTGCAATATGGCGCCAACTTGTTCATTCCATGCCTAGACTTGGTGCTGTCCTTAAAAATCACTGTGCTCATACAAAACACTAGATGTAGTAGTTTTTGATGCAGGGTGTATTCATTTTTGCTTCAATCAATTGGAGTAAAACTGAAGATTTTGTGATCAAAGTTACATTATTCACCTTCACTTCATCTTTTTGAGTCAAATAAGTGTTCAATAAAACTCATCCTTGTGAAAAGTTAGGAAATTGTCCTTTTGTTCACCGCACTACTGATTAGTACTTTTTAAAGAGGGTGTACTCATTTATGCTGAGCATTGTAACAAGAGAATTCTGAAAATTCATTTAATTTGAAAAAAAAAAAATCCATGGAGTGATTTCTGTGCACAGCAATCAAGCAAGTACTCTTCATAAACAATATGCCTGAGATCATGCATGCAAGGGTAAAGTGGCGCCTGAAAGCTAAAATCAATACATACTTGGCTGCAAGTCTGCCCCCCCCTTTCCCCCTCCTTTTAGATTGATGTTTCTCCTGAAACATCTCCAATTAAGCCACCGTGATGAATACACCTTCCCTGCGTCCTGCTTCATTCAGAGCGGGATTGTGAGAAAGGGTTATCGCCTGAATCTCCACAAACACTACTATTAGTTGGCAGGGATTACAAGGGGAAGCACGTGACCGTAAGAGGCCTTTCACAATAGTCCTATAGATTGGATTGGGACTTTGGCTGAAGTCCAGCACACAAGGGACTAATACCACTCAAATCTGTGTGAACGTCTGAGACAACGGTGAAATAGAGCAGATGCACAAAGAGCACGCTTCTGGAGCCACTCGAACTCAAATGGAAACTAATGATCATTTCATTGATTTATTCTTTTTAACTATTTAGAGTTTGACTTTTTTTCTCACATAATAAGAAGTTATGATTCATATAACTACATATTATGTGAGAAAAAACTTCATATTATGAAGTTATGATTCATATAACCCAAAGCAGATATGATGAAAGGTTCTGATTTTCAAATGTGCAAGAGTTAACGCTCTGCATCACCGGACATGTTAAAAATAGTGAAAAGGTGGAAATAGAAGTGAATTATTTTCATTCCTGTGATTTGCACAATGACAGCAACCCAGATGGAAAAGCAAATGTTCTGCAATGAGATTAAAGTGATTTGTTGTGTGCAGCAAGAGCAGCAGAAGGTCAGGCTCCATGGAAAACACATCAAGAGGGGAAGTAACATGTAAGAGCTGGGAGGAAGGAAATCTGCAGCAATAATGAGAAAAATTGAAGGTACATTCTCCGACTTTATTAGTGCACAATTGACAGCACCGCTAACCTTGTCACAAAACCGTCTCA
Organism: Adrianichthys oophorus; assembly: GCA_036245035.1. Taxonomy (NCBI): domain Eukaryota; kingdom Metazoa; phylum Chordata; class Actinopteri; order Beloniformes; family Adrianichthyidae; genus Adrianichthys; species Adrianichthys oophorus. The sequence goes on along the minus strand of BSAI01000073.1, from coordinate 20,283,610 downwards.
CATCCTTGTAGGGTTTAGAAAAGTTAATTTCTTCAAATTAATCAGACCTTATTACTGATGCTTTGATCTTAGAGCCAACGGAGGCGGCCTATGAATCTCTTTGTTGTGCAGCAGCACCATCAGAAAACGCTGCAAATGAAAGGAGGAACCATTGTCCAGGTGTCTGTATAATGAACCCCTTAAAAGGTAAGCCTATGGTATTTTCAGGCTTTGAAGATGTTGGGACTGGTTTGTCAGGCAGCAGGGTTTTAACCTCACTCAAAAAAACTCAATAGATAGAGGGAGAAAAAGGTGTATTTGTGCATTTAACCCAGCAGGAAAAACATTTGAATCCAAGATGGTAGCCAATAACAAACAACAACAAAAACCACACACTTTTATGAAGCAGATATTCAGAAATGAAAGGACTTATAAATTTATAAATCAGTTTAATTTTATTTGGTTTACTGTTTCCCGCTATTTCCACTTAGGCAATAGTAAAACAACATTAACTCTGGTAACATGGAGAAAACTACCAGAGGAATCTTGCTCTTCCGTATACTGGCCAGCAGAAGAAAAAAAAATCATGTGCAACCAGTCAATTGCCTCCGTTAGCCGGGCACTGAGCGGCAGCCTGCAGGGTCCTTCTGGCCATCTCCAGGGCTCCTTCCCGGTTCTTGTTCCCGCCAATGAAGCCTCCAGCGTGAACAAAGATGCAGTCCTTAATCCCGCTGAGCTCGGACAGAGCTTCGTCCCGAACACCGCACCATTCTTCCAGAAGGGACAGCCTGGAGCAGGAGGACGGAAGGGTTAGTTGGGCTAACAGATGGACACAGAGGGCAGATGCCAACTCCCTGTTGACACGTTATTTCCTACAAACATGTTATGTGGTATACAAATCTGTAAAAAATAAAATAAACTAAAAAGGAAAATGAATCCAAGACTAATAAATTATGTTAATAAAATAAAACTACAACCACATACGTACATAAGTTTATATCAACATAACTTGAGTAAGCAGATAATAAAATGGAACGCAAAACAAGCAACTGAGGTCTTTTTACTGAATCTCTTTTAAGATGACAATAAAATAAACTACAATGAAACCTGAACTTTTCTCTCTTTTTTTTGCTGCCATCAAAGGTACACCTGCAGGAACCCTTGCACGTTGCACGATTACTATCAGCAACAGCAAATAGAAGCAATAAAAATCGGGCTAAATTCTCCTGCAATTTAAAAGATCACAAGTGGGCAAAGTGGCAGGAGAACCATACTGCAGCAACGGTGTCAACAGGCAATCTTCCAAAGTGAGGAAATGATTGGTTCAGCAGGGGTCTATGAGTCGGCCTCGGCAGAGATGAGCCAGAAGGAAACTGACAATTTGTGCAAAAATAAATAAATAAATAAACCAAAAAGTGGGGCGGCTCATTTACTACCTACTGCATGTGGAGCACGTCTGTCAACAACAGCCGTGCAGATCGTTTAAAACACATCACTGGTTGTCCTGGATGTGTGTAATGTGTCTGTCACTTGAGCTTTGATGGGCTTATTATTTCCATTACCATAACCCCAGATCCTCCTCAAAGCATTTTTATATTTAGCTACATTTCTGTCTGATTTAATTCTGAGTCGCTCCCCTTTAACACTCCCCCGGTCTCTGACATAGGTTTTAAATACCTTTAAAGCAGCCATCAATGCACCAAAAGCCAAACAATATGTTTAAAAAAAAAACTCTTCACCTAACCTCTACTCAACCTTGTCAAATCTGTGGTGCACACTTCCTTTTTTGGGGGGAATAATATCACATCCTTGATGAAAAATGCTCCAATTGGAAACGACAAACCATTTTTTTTCAAAATTTTCTGAAGTTTTACACCTGAAATATTCCGCTCCTTTTTGAATATGAGTGACATTCTTTAAAACTTTTCCTCATAGGAATAAAGTTGCCGACTTTTAAAAATATCTTCCTATATTCCCATAAATGCATTCTTTGAAAGGGGGGGGGATTACGGACCCCTACCTGACATCCAGGTTGGAAGAGCAAGGCAAAGCTACAGTACAATTCCTGCTCAAGAATGATCTGATCGATTTCTCCACAGTACGACTGGAAAACAGCTCAGAGGAAAGGTCATCAGGGCCGTTAATGAGGACAGAAGTGGGAGGGAAACGGCTGATGTTGTTACACTCCACCACGAGATTGTCCTTTCTCAGATGACTGCCAAAAAAACATGTTAGCCCATTTCAAATTTTTTTTTTTTGAAATTGTGATTAAGGTGAATAAGGGACTCGGGTTTTCAAAATGAATTCTCTTTTCTAATTTTTTTTGACATTTTTCAGTTGAACTTTTATGCCAAGTTCTTTCATATCACTAATGGGATTCAGTGTCTAAACTTTCTGGTTGTTGAGCAGAAAAGATACGTAAAAATTTCACAACAGATTCATGAGTATTGAAAGCTTTCAGATCAGTTACAAAAATATTACAACCTGTTACTTTAGTGAGCAGTTTTAAGTAATTGCGGTGTATTTATTAAACAAGTATTTATTTCAAGGTTTTTAAATTTCTAATATTTTCACTTGACAGTAATTGCTAATTGTTACAATGCTTTCTTATTTTGGAAAATAGTACAAAAGTATTTGAAATCTTTGCTACAATGCATTTGGTCAATAACAATTAATGTTAAATGTATTTAACATATGAGAGAAAAATATTAACAAAATTATTTTTTTAAATTAACACCTTATAACCTTGACCTTATAATGTCAGTGCTTAGCTAAGTAACCCACTCCAATAAATTGTTGGTGTTTTGACCATGTTCTTGTGATATTATGTCATTAGAGGATATATATTAAGAAAGTTAAGCTTAGAAGTATGAGTATGAATCAGAAGCAGACAAAAAAATGTCGTTTGAAAAAGACTACAAACGATGGGCGGCCCACAAGCTCCCTGCTCAGCTCCATTCCAATGCGTCCATTTCTGGACTAGATCCATGCAAGTCCTTGTTCTCCTCGTCTTTACTGTGATCTGACTCAAAACTGTACGGCTGGACATCTCCAACATTGATCACCATTTTTGTTACACTGCTAATGTTAGCTTGGGGGTGTGAGGGAGTGTAAGCTAGCGAGAGAAAGCGTAAGCAGACAACTTAGTTTTGGGTGACAGGAAGGGGGGTGGGGTTGCTCCACAGAAACGATGTCCCAGAACACAGCTTTCTGTTCTTTTTTTCATTTTGGCTAAAAGCGGCATAATAATAATTACACTTTTAAAATATATCAAAAGATGATTGGAGCTTTTTGGTGACCCTCATGCAAGGAGTGTCAATGAAAAGCTCCCAAACTGGTGGGTTAGTTAGCTTCTTTCTCACCACTTAATGAAGTTCTTTCCATCGTCATGTTTTGCATCAAGAAATAGGTGGTCTCCACACAGCAAAACACTCCCAGATGATTCAAATGCTTTTACTGTCAAGTAAACTCAGCACTCAGGAAACTCATTTATGCTCCTAAATGAAGTCAAAAACCAAATCTAATATGAAGAGAAAATGTAACAGTGATGGTACAGTGGTTTCACCACAAAGTGCAGAATATCAATAGATACCAATAAAAATTACCGGTAATTAGAGAACACACTTAAGAGTCAGAGCAACAGTTTTGGTGAGATCCCTACAGCTCTAAAGCACCAGAGCCGACTGGAGCAGAGTTTACAGACTATGACTCTCAACACAGAGTCTTTGAGAGTGAAAAGAAATTCAATATTCTACTGTGGCTGACTCAGTCACCCAAACTAAACCTGTTTAACCTTCAATGAACCTGCAAAAAATATAAATACACATGTTCAAAAGCTCTCAAACAAGCAACTGCAGTCAGTGCCAAGAAAAGCTTTAGAAAAATTTAAAAGGAGGGGTAGAAACAACACTTTATCTAAATACAACGTTCCTTTATTTTGGGAGATTTCATAAAGCAATAACAATAAAAACTATTTCTGATATGGTTAATGTGGGCATTACATTTAGGCACAAGCAAAAGTGCATGAAAAGAAGATGTAATTCCAAAGAATCACAATGTTCATGTGAAAACCTGTTAGTTAGACCAGATAATTTGAACTCTGGGCATTCATGATGTAGATGGAAATACTGGAAGCTAAATATAAAGAAACTGTGTCACTTCAAAATCCTAACAGTTCAAGCGCTAAGTTTGTCCTCAACAACAAAGTCAGAACCACAAAGTTTGGACCACAGGTTTTACACATTTGAAACATTTGTTATCAATAAATATTATGTTCTATAATATTATGTTATAGGTGGGGGAGCAAAGAGAAACAACTTAAAGACCCACTCTGCCAAAAACTTTATTTTTGGTGTTTTTAACATAATCTTGTGACATTTTTGTCATGATGGAAAACATGTATAAATAATATTATATTGTAGACAACAATTACAGTAGTAACAATAGCTTTTTCTTTTCTTTTTTTTTTTTTTTTTTTTTTGGGGGGGGGGGGGGGGGGGGGTGTCAGAGTGGGACTTTAAATATTTGCTAGTTTAAAAGAGAACGACGTGAAATGACTTCCAATCACTATATTTCTTCCATCACTAACAGGTTTAAGTTGAATGAAAATGACAAAAAAGTTTGGTACAAACTTACAAGGCAAGTGTGGCAGCTATCAATCACTATTTTTATGGAACTTTTTCTTTACCTTTACTGAAAATGACTGCAAAGAAAAAAGAAAGCAGTAAAATAATCAAAAAAAAAAAAAAAAACCAACCATTCCTTTCAGGCACAGCGCAAGGCTACTGCAGACAAATGACAGCAGCCATTGATCTTCCAGAAATGAAAGTATCAGTTGTGGTTCAGCTCACACTGCCATCAGCCTATATTGTTATCCTACAACGCACATCTCCAAGGAAGGAATGCTTTCACTCCGTCTTCCTTCTCCTGGCTCACATTTCCCCAGCAGTGTGATGGAGATAAAAATAGACCTATTTCCCCCCAGGTGCAGTAGCAGGGACACAAGTGATAACAACACTTCTTTTGCAGAGTTGGCATAGTCCTACTGGGAGGAAGAAGGCTGCCCCTGGAAAGAGCCATCTGGAGATATGCTTTACTTTTATCATCATTTTTTTTTCTAGCTTGTAAGTCATTTCTCTTGTCTTCACTAGCATGTTTGCATTAAGTTAAACCTTTGATCTGCTTCATGGCCAAAAACAAGTATCTGTTTTTAATTTTAATCTAAAGGAGCCCAATGCCTGAAGAAATCATCTAAAAAAAAAGTTTAATCGGGGGTGAGAAAAGAGGAGGAAAGAGAATAAGAAAAAGTTTGAAAAAAACATAACAGGAAATGGTAGAAGAGTTAAAATTAGGTTGAGTAACTAGATGGAAATTAAAGATGCAGTAGGAAATTGCTAAATACTAACTTAGCTAAAGAATCAGCTAAAAAAGCAGAGTATTTTGAAGAAACTATCATAATTATTATGACCAAATTAAAGTTAAATGGCCTGATGTTACAATCTGCAAATTTAACTAAAAGAATCAGGAATATGTGTTAAACATGCAAACATGTTAGTTTAAGGGCTAAATTAGTTTAATAAACTATAAAATTATCTAAACAAGGTAGTCTAATGCAAACACCATCAAACTCAATAAAAAGAGCGAGCCTGATGCAAATAAAAGAACTAAGTGGCAAATCAGATTTAAAATTGTAAAAGTACATTGTAGAAAAACTATAAATGTATTATTTATTTAATGTCCTAATGATGATGTAATGATGCATTTCTTTGAAGCTGTACATGAAATCTTGCTGCATTGTAGTTCATTGTGAACATTAAAAGAACCACTCCGATAAAAAAGTGTTTTTGTGTTCTTAACATCTTCCTGTGGCATTTTTCTGATGGTAGAGAACACAAGAAAAATTCAGCTTAAAATTGCATACCTGGAGATAATTAACTAAAACAGAAACAGGTGTGATAATTGTAAACTTAAACCATCGGCTAATTTCAAGAACAAGTCTGTATAGAAATCCTAACAAAGTCCAGGATAAATGAATAAAAATGTACTGGAATTTATGCTCAACCATTGCAGAAAGTGGACTAGTTACATGTCTGAGTTAGTTGCTGCAGTAACACGTTCTAACTTGGAGCAGGTTTACCTGAAGGAAGAAGGTTCAGGATCTGCCTGTGAATTTCTGTATTAATGCAATTTATATTCAAGCAAACATCAGAAGGAATGCATTTAGATGGGTTTTCAAAATAAGATGGATGTTCTTTAAATAGGATGTAACCAGTCAATGTATGATTTACGTCATGAAAATATATTCAGGTTTAAATAGCCAAAAGATGATCTGAAATTGCAGTCAACTCTGATGAATTTTTTGTGAAAAATGTTCATAATTCTGGTCAATCAATCTGTTATTTGAACCAAAACTCTTTTCATTTTTAACATTATTTGTTCCACATCATGGACACTAACACTGGGCACTGGCCTTGTGTCATTTTTTTGTCATGACTTTTGCTCTGGAACTATTGTGCAATAAAAAAAAAAGTCTTAGTTTCTACAAACCTCTGGTATTCTTAAAGATGGATTTGAAGAAATGTGTGTATTTAAAAATCATGTTTTGGAAAGTTCTCTGAGCCTCCATCACAACCGCTTTTAACAAGCTGCCTCAAATAGGTATTTTTACAGTCTCGCTCTGATTGAATATTTTTAGAGACTCTGCCTCCATTACGCACTCTTTCTGCTACACACATTTTCAAAATGCTACGATTCTGTTAAAACAGTTTTAAAAGGCTCCACCTCAATGACAGTGCTTTTTCCACAGGCTCCGCCTCCAACACACTAATCTTTTTCAAGTTCCACCTCATTTACAACAATTTTTTTCACAGGCTCAACTCCAAATTTTAACCTATTTTGTCTTTAATACACAAGTTTTTTTAGGCTGTGCATCCATTAAACTTGATTCTTAATGACTCTGCCTCTATTAGGCTGTCCTAAACCTCACCCTTATTCCACCAGGTTTTCACAGGCTCCGCCTCAAAAGCATTGTATTTATTATTTTTGAACAGCTCTGCCTCGTCACATCAGTTTTAAAGGTCTCCTCACTGTCAGACCAGGTTTTGACATGTTCAGCTTCTGTCACACCGGTTTCACACATCTTGTGGGATACACTAAACATTTTTTTTTCCCTTTAAAAAACTATTAGTCAATGAGAAAACCCAAGTATGCGAGATGGAGAGAAAACACTTCAATGCTTTGGGCTTTCAGGACAAACTTAAGTCTACAATTCCTTTTGAATAATTGAATAATAAGGAAACAGATCTTTACAACTAAAAAAGTACGCCAAGTGTTTTAGGTTTTAAAAACCAAAACATTTTAGATCCTTTTAAAAAGTTTAAACATTTAACCAGATATTTTCAATAAAGTTTAGGTGGTATAGCTGAATAGCTATGAAGAAATGTATAGTTACAAAGCTGAAAAACTCTTCAGAAAGAGACTTTTCACTAAATAAAATAGCTTACTTTCTAAAAGAGATTTAACGATTTTAATGACCATAAAGAGTATGGAAAAATAATAACAAAGAACTAAAGAGGAAAATAATTTATAAAAATAAAAAGACGATCAAGGTATGAAGACAGAAATGCTCAGAGCAAAGGAAAAAAAAATAGAGAGGCAGATCGTAAAGGAGGTGAAAATAGACACAGCACCTGCTGATGAAACTGACAAAGAAAGGCATTTCACGTTCTACTTGTGTCAACGGCCACAATTCCCTTTAAGGCTCCCACTGCTCTCCAACAACCCTTAATCAGTAATGAGACCAGTGACTAGCCAAGCTAAAAGCATATTCTGGTTCCAGAAAGAGGACATACCGGCTCAACTAAATCAAGCAGTTCAAGAATAACTTCTCAGTTCTAGCATGTCAATAAATAAATGAATGGCTCTCCAACACGAATTAGGTCTAAATGTCGGATCAAAACAGGAAAAAACACCAACTCAAAACAAACAAAAAAAGTGTATTATTGTTGAATTATGTCCATTTAATGACTTTCAAAAATTAGCTGCATTATTCAATTTTTTTTCTGAAAAATGTTCTTCTTAAATTCATAAATCTTTGTTAGTTAGTACTTTTTTCAGCAGCAATTTCCAAAGTATTAAAAAAACTTTGAGCTTCAACTAAAAATAAATGAGGAAAATAATTTATCTGCTCACCGTGTCCTAAATTGATTCCCCAAAAGACACCATTTGCAAAAACACATACTCCCATTTTCCAAAATATGAGAATAAAAGTGTACTTGATTTTAAGATTAATAACAAAAAGATGGTAGATATTAAACAAAAAGGTGGAGTTTAATTTCATTTTGAGTGAAGAACAATAAATCCATCTATCTAGGACTGACTAACCCTGACCCATTGCAAATATTTCATTAAAAATATATTAAAGATTCTAGTTATACACATGATCAGCATCAGCAAGATGAGAACAGAGGAATCCATGTTTTCCACTTTAATGATTCACCTAGTCAGACATATTCATAAAAACAGAGCCAAATCTAAAGTCTATGAAAAGTGACATTATTTCATTTGTTAGTGGTATTTGTCAATCTAAACTGATCTTTGAAGAATCATTAAGTGTACCTGTGCTTATTTAAAAAACATCCCAAACCATAAATAAGTCATGAAATAATTTTTTCCTTTTGAAGAAGCACAATTTTTCTTCTTAAATACCTTTGTGTGAAATGACTTTCCTAAATAAGAGATAAGCAGCTTAATAAATGAATGTTGAATAAAGCTCCCTAAGAAACTACAACAAAACACTTTTGGTTGTACTGGTGTTTGTCCTTTTCACTCAAACAATATTCGTCCAAGTGGCGGCACCAGCTGAAGAGCTGATAGATAAAGTTTAATTATGGCTTTTACAGAATTGACTGCTGATAAAATCTGCTGTCGGGAAAATTTGTAGACAGTTACCAACAGCTACCAACGGCGTTCTTAAGAAAACAAAAAAGATGTTTACTAGCAAAGCAGGTAAAAAATATACACACTTGTTTTGTACATATGAATAAACAATTTTTTGAATACACAAATTATTCCAAGAAGTTAGGAACAAAAAAGGACAGTAATCTTCATATTTTGAATTAATGCAGGATAGGCAATTATCTGCTAGTAGCCATCTCTGATTGTTTGTGATTTAAAAAATGTAAACATCAGACATTATTTTGGCTAAAATTAGCTAATGTTATGATTCACATTGTTTTGTTGTTTTTGAGCAGTGGTTTTTAATTTGTTAAGTTATTGTCCTTATGGCAGAAATTGTAATTCTGAGGTGAATGTCCCTGAGATGCATTTACACTTTCAAGATCCAATTCTGACACTTCCCATAATATTTATTCTTGTACCAAAATGCCCTAATTTATAAGACTACTAACTGTACTGTTCTTGTTTTTTTTTTCATTTGTTTAATATGCATTTTTAAACAATTTTCAATTACAATTTTAACTATTCTTGATTAATAAAACATATTGTTCATATACATGCACTTTGGATAATTTCCTCTCCAAAATTGCAACAGGTAAATAGGACAGTTTTTACACTAAACTGGTTCTGTGGGTAAGACCTTGAGACGGTTTAGCACTAAAGGATATCTCTGCCAGTGTATATCACTGGGGCTTCGGGTTTATTTTCTTACAAGATTACAATTTGGCTAACTGGAATTAGAGTCAACACTAAACTTGAATGCCAAAAAAGCTATGTACATCTTAGTCTTGAAATTAGGGGGGAAAAAAGAAGAAAAACATCGAAGTGATAATTTTTTTGTACACCTAAGGTGTGATGCTGCCGGAATAGGGTCTTCGAGGACCCCTCTTCTTCCTCTTGCAAACATCTCTTTTCCAGTTTAGTCCCAGGCGCAATAAGGTGTTTTGGAGTCAGCTTCTGTTTTCTGTAGTCATTTAGAGTTCAGTTCTGAACGTGTTTGCTTTTTGGCTTTTGACCGTGCAAGACATTTGTCCTAAACCCCAACTAAAAAGTTTATTTCAAAGAGAAGCATGAAGAACAGCAGCTGAAGCTCATGAATAGAAATCAAGATTTATCTGACTGCTGTTGCTGTGCACACAGCCATTCATAAGTGTGTGACAGATTGTGTAGTGTAGTCACTTCAAATATTTACAGCTGGTTAATGAGAGATTATGTAACACATCAAATACATGAAAAGAAGACGACGAACAAACAATGTGACGCGAGTTCATCCTGAATCCAAAAGACAAACTATAACACAAAAGAAAACAGATTCACTTCACTCATTTGATCCAGCTAAATAAACACTCTGCTGATAATTTTATTTTTATTTTTCTCTGCAATTTGTTCCATGTTTGAATTGGTGCAAAAATCAAAGCAACTGACGCACTGAATTAACAGTCAGTGCGTCAGGAACAAACAAAATAAATCAAATAAAAAGAGGGTGGAAACCTCGACCAACACTACTACATTTTACTTTCCAGGCTCCATAACTTTAGGGAGGTTTGGTGTATACTGTACTGTACCTGCTCCTTTGAGGTTCCACATGGATCAATTTTAGGGCTTCTTTTGTTTGTTTGTAACTTCTTCCATTGGGTTACTTTATACAGAGATAATAATCTCACCTTGAAACTAATTCTTACAGTCAAGCATTTGAAGAATGGCTTGTATGGCTTGTTAGGCCAAATCCGAATTCTTTCCCAACAGCTTCTCCCTACCCCTCCAATTGAAGGGGCATTTGAAGCTTTAATGGTGTCCGAAATAGTTTTTTTAAGTGGAAGGAGTAGGGACTTAAAGCTGCATATCCTTTTGCGCTGTGCCGACGTATTTCTTCACGAGTGTGATCTGAAGCACAGAAGTTTACATTTAAATGTAAGAAATGACGTCTTGTTTTAGCATGACTTTTTAGAGTCATAAAAAGGTGTTGTTTTGTATTTTCCGAGCGCTGACAGCTATGTCGATAAATGGCTATTATTGATTATGTCAAGGGTTAGTACAGTCCGAATTTGAAGACACTTTTTTTCCATAACTCTCCGTTCGGAGGACTAAATGTTGGGGGAGAAGCCGTAGGGGTAAGAGAAAGAATTTGTTTTATTTTGCTGAAATTCTTTTACTTTGTATGGTTTAACCACACGTATGTTTGTCCATTTATTTTTCAACAGCTTTTAAATGCTTGATGTATTATTTAAAAGACTAAAATTTTAGTTGTGTTAAAGTGCTTTATCTTTAAAGACAACTTTAACTGACTGAAACAATTCACTGCTTCAATTATTTTCCAAAATCTGTGACAACAGGTTTTATATGTTAGCAAGGGAACACCGGTCTACAGGAGAGGGCTAACTAAAGGCTTTAATCAAAAAAGTTTCTTTTCTCCCCTAACTGTTTTTTGGGAGAGTATTTTTATGTCAATATTTGAGCTTAAAAACTTTTTAAAAAAAGCCTTTTTAATCCCATTTGTTTTCTTTGTTTTATTAACGATTGCATTTGCAACGCTTCTAAAAAACAATATTTTCTTTTCATGTATACCTACCATATTGCACACAGTAAAGACAACTCTGGACAAAACCGTACTTTTTTTTACAATTTTTTTTAACATGTTTTCATAATTTTATGGGGGGGGGGTTTTTGTGCAATTTTCCAGTATTTACATTGTTAAGACAACATGAAAGTTTAGTTACACTTCCTGTAGGCTTATGATTTTTAAAAGTCCTCTTCATAATCTAAAAATATTTCTTCTTTCGCAGACAAAGTGCTGGTACTCGACGCCCAATCAAATGAACACAACAGATTCTATGTCTGTATAAAGAAAACCACCGTTGCATTCTATACGGTCCTGAAAAAAGGCCAGATGTTTCAACAAACTTCTGCAATGACTCTACACTAAGACCAAAGGGAGTCATCTATTTTCAGCTCTATTATCACCTTCTAAAATTATATCTTTGTGAATATTTTACTTCTAGCTAACTTAAGATTGGGTCCAAATTATTAATAAGAGGCATTAATTTCTGAATATTACTTCTATATCATTAAAAAAACATTACAGTGCAAATTCTCACTCAAACTCTTTAGAAGTACCTGAGCTACACCCAAGGGCATGCACAATTGTAAATCTTCATTTATGTTTTCAAATCTTATTGCAAAATGATGCATAAAAAAGTTTATAGCTTACGACAAATTAATATACTACACAGGCCTTTTGATGGGGGATAGAACACAGACCTTCCCATTACTGTTTCTCTAATGCTGTCAGATTTATAATCATGTAACAGCATTTCTAACTGTAATATAAACTAATACAGGCAAGTTGCATATCAAGAATGCACTAATACTGTGAACACTGGGAGCCTTTTGTGGGTGCACTTCCAGTGCCTGCAAACTACTCTGATTAATCTGTGAAGCTCAAAGTGTGTTTACTAAAGAGTAACCTTTACTTTGACCTAAACGTGTCATTTTTTTCCTTACGGAAGAAAAACGAGTAAAGAACCAAACACAACTAATGAATATCTACGTTGTCACAACAGAATTTATTTTTGTGCTACAAATCTGCCCTTTCTATGAAAACCTTCAGTCCAGTCACTACTTCCATTATGACATTATATGACGTGATACAAGTCAAAATCCTATTTAAACATGTTTACTTTTGACCAGATTATAGTGTCCAACAAAATACAGGTAAACAATTTATAAATATTGTATTTATTAATATTCATTTAAGTCCTTGAGTGTAGATGTCTGAGTAACAAAAAATAAGCATTTATCGGTAGATGAAACTTGCTTTATTTGAAACACTGTAGCTAATAAACAGCAGGTAAATGAAAGAGAAACACCTGAGTGATAGGTGTGTAGAGTGTGATGTATGTGTGTGTAACAGGACTCAGGTGACTCCGTTGACGTGTTGGGAGTGTTTACATCTTTTTCAGCTCCTTCGGGAGCAATGTGAGAACAAAATTGCTGCTTTGACAATAGTGTCTCTGTCTTATGACAAACAAGTATTTTTATCTGTGTTAAGAGATCCTCTCTCAGTATGGAACATGTACACCCTTTGCGGGCAGCTGTCAAATGCTAGAGCAAGCATGAAAGCTAAATCATGCACCCCATTTCATCTCTGTCACAAGAGCTCAAATCAGCTGGAAAACCCAAAAGATGTGCTTGTCGCAGCGTTTTCATAGAAGTTTGTTGTGGGAAAATTTCCTTTTCTGTAAGACAGTCACAACCCTCCTGTGAGCTCTGCTTGTCTAACTTACAGAACTGTATTTCCATCAAGTTGTTCCCCTAACATGAATGATCAAAAGCCATTCTTGTGAGAGCAGGACTGACCTTCAAGTAACTTTGAAACAAACTGTGGCTGAGATTCTTGCCTTAAAATAATTATAAAACTAAAAAACAAAGAAAAAGTACCTGTTCTGAAAGGAGTGGAGATCAGCAGGGACACACTGGACTCGCCACTGTCCGTTCTGGTCCGGGTAAAGGATAAACTTGATTTGTGTCTCCACCTGGAGCTCATTCTCCAAGTCAAATAAGTGTTCCTTCCACGGACACCCTCCCTGGGAGAACAATACCACCTCCCCGCTGGGATCGACCTGAAAACAATAAAGGATGAACACCAAATAATGATTTTTTTTTTAACAATAGCAGCTAAATGGCAAAATCATTGTTTGCAAAAAATATGGAATTTCATTGTAAATATAGTGCACAATATAGAATATAAAAAAATAAAATATGGCCGCTCAACCAATTATCCTTTTCACTTGTAGAAAAATGTCTGGATAAAGAAAGCCATTTAAAGTGCCAGGAGAAACCATGTGTTTGTTGCATTCATTCACAACTAGATTCTACCAATCAGATCAGTGGTGAAGTCAATGGTAAGTCATAAATAACTCTTCAATAATAAAGCAAACACGATGAGAAAAAAAATCATTAACCCACTGCAGATGCTGCATTTGGCCAAAACGATAGAAACAGACCCAGAACCAAGTTCTGCTACCTGATGTCTCTCCTTGACTGCTGCCTCCACCACCTCGCGAGCTGGAAGCCAGGAGGACTTGTAGAAATCCAGGCGGTCCATGAACTCATCCCCAACCAGTTTCATTGCCTTTCTGAAACCATCCTAGGTAGAAAAAAAAAGTGCATCAGTCATTTAAAAAAAAAAAAAAAAGAGTGCAGATTTCTAAATATAATTTCATTAAGGTTATTAAAACCTGAGATACATGTTTTATTGAAAAGAAAATCTCCATGGCTAATCCATGGCTTTATTTCCAACATTTGTGACCAAAATTTCACTTGAGAGTTTTTAAATAACCAAGGTGATAAAGAATTGAACAAGCAGCTCCATTCACACTGATCATCACAGTTCTACTTAGGGGGGAAACAATTAATAGACCTAATCAATAAATCAATTTCTATTCCTATGATCCAACCAGATCGATCTGCCTGAGTAAGCTGTTAATGAATTCGACCTATACCATTATAAAATAATTTCAAAATGAAATATATCAATTATATTGATATTGGAAAATACCATTTGGATTGAGTCGTGGTAGCTCTATTTTACTGTAACGTAAAAACGACCAAGTCTATCACAGTGGACAACACACGTGATGCAGCAAAAAATTAACAACATGCCTCATTACAGGCTAATGTGTGAATTTTGCAATGACATGTGACCATACAATGTGTTATAATGCACTACAATGTTCCCTTTGTATTATTTTTCTGTGGAAAAACAACAGTGGGCTGAACTTTATGAAGCTAAAATGTGAATGGATTTGTCATTAATTCTTGTTTATTTGTTTTTTTTTATTTACAGTTTATTATCTTACAAAAAATACAAGGAATCATTACACCCCTAGTTCTACTTGATCAACATCTGTTCATAGTCTGCATGCAGCCAGCTGAGATTCAGTCTCTAATCGCCTCCTAGAATCACCTAAAGGAAGCTAAAAGGAAAGCCTGACACAATGAAAGACGTGTCTGGAAAACCCCAGTGAAATGAAACCGTGTTTCTATAATAGACTTGAATGACAAGCTAAAATGCAGTTATCTCATAAAATACCAACTAAAGAACAGCCGCTGCTTTCCTGACCCCCTTTTCCACTCTGCACTTGTAACAAAGAAACAAACTAGGTCTTTTTCCAAGACTATCTTTGCATCTGGCTATAATTAACCTTTAGAAACAGATTACACTCCTCTGCTCCACAACACTCAACCCATTTTCCATTGGTGATTAACCACATTACCATGCTTTGGCAAAACTTGTACACACAAAAAACATTAAAAAAAATGTATGTGGATCCAAGGCAGGTTTGGTTAGATTTTTGAAGTATGACCAATTGACTTTTATCAATGAGAAAAGTTATTGAGTCAAGTGTTACGTAAAGTAAATTGACATAAAACACGTCTGCTACTGTTCATTTGAGCTTACACTTTATATGTTCCTCTTAACTAAAAATTTTGATCTGTTTATTTAAAAAATCTATATTTTATTTGTTGGAAATAATCACCGAAAGCCTTCCAACTATTGCATGACTGTTATTGTAAATTGGAAAATCAACTTATTTCAATTGTTCCACTTTGAAATATAATTAAATTTCAGTTCTGATTCAGTGGATAGTTGAAACTTCCAGATGTACAGTCTCTTATTGAAAATATATAAATGAGTGCTTGAAGTAATGTGTTTGTGTGTCTCCATTTCTGCTCCATATTGTTTGGCCTGTAAGTTGTTTTCCAGAATGGCCCACATGTGAGATAGTAAGGTGTGAATGATGCAAAGTGTGAATGCTTATGAAACCAACTGGGAAGAAGAGTTTTACGAGATGTTTGACATTGCTTTTTTTTTCTTTCACCAAAAAGGTCTTAAAGCCATCTGTGCAGATTGTGAACATTACGGTCCTCAAAAATCTGCATTTTGTTGCAGTGCAGTCTTGGTTTAAGATTCTGTTTTTTTTTGTTTGTTTTTTTTTAGCCTTTCCTTTGTGAAGGAGTCCTTTAATTTGCCTGTGAAAAAAAAATCTGCAGTTCTAAAATGGAAATTGTCACGAGCAGCAAAACGTTTCCAGGTCCACTTGATTTAGTATGTTGTTGAGGTAGGCGGAGCAAATTCCAGTCAATATGCCTGTACCGCATCAGGCTCCATTTTCTCCATTTGGAACACAAAGCAATGGTTCTTCAATGATTACTGTGTTATCAGATGCTTCCAACATGATCTTTATTCTCTAGCAAACAATGCATTTAACACCATTTGCACTTTGTTAGCTCATACCGTTGGTTTATTAAATATAAGAAACAGAAAACTGTGTAAACCCATTGATCATTTTTAAGTGTATTTTACCAGCTCAGACTCACCTCTGTATCCTGACTCTTGCTGTTCCAGCGAGGATTCAGATTCGCCACCCGAGAACTCAGTGTGGTAGAGATTTTGTAACGAGCCTTCCCATCATACTGAGAGATGCCATTGTCTATGGCGTCCACCTCTTCAACAAAGTTTTCATACAGCTGCAGTTAAATGAAAGAGACATGTGGCATAATAATCAAATGCTTATGTAAATATTCCAAATGAAATCAGTTCAAACAGACGGGACTTTCAGAGAAGAAGCGTGAGCTGAAATGACAACACGCCGGATTGGAGAGAAGCCATTATTCTGGTGTCAGCTCCTAGAACACAAGGAGACATGTTTGGTGAACAGAGATCACATTCTGAGAACACCAGCAGGTTAATTTATCAAAGAGCGGATTTTTATGAGTACAATGCAAATGAAACTGAGATTTGGTACCAAAAAAATTAGCGTTCATGTAATTTGTTTTAATAGCTGACAACAAAAGATGCATCAATTCATAAATACAGTGTAAGTGATTGTTTGGGGCTGAAAGGAAACAGACCTTTTGAAACAATAAATGATCTAAAAAGATCTACTATTATATTATAATGATGTAATATTCAGATGACTTTAATGACAGAGCCTTTAGGTCCCAAAACCTCCTGTGGGCTGAGCTATTCGACAAACAGACTTATTCATGACAAAGGTAAGAAGAATAAAACAGGTTTGACCAAAATGTGGACATGAAACCATTGTTTTCTTCTTGTTCTCGTCTACATTTTTGCATACGCACAAGAATAACTTTTTTTCTAACACTGTTAATGAAAAAAAACAAAACAAAACAAGAAGGTCACTTAAAAGTAACAAAAATAATTTTATATAAAATGTTGCTCCACAACAATGGTCCCGCCCACAACTCAGATAGGAATTTCTAATGAATTCCTCCATAGTTTCTACAGAAACTATGTTCAAGACCCACATTTTTTATTTATTTAGGTTAAAAACTGCATAAGCATGATTGAAAGACTACTGGGAACGCTTTGAAAATAGATCAAACAATGACCGACATGGGTCTTTAGGAATGCCTGGATGGTTTTGAGATTTCTGCAGATTCTAGACACCGTGATGCTCTAAAGCAGCTCTGAAACATATTTGAGTCTGCTCCATGTTTCATGGAGCAGAAAGTCTTCTTTTCTCAGAATTTTTCCTTTTTGGACACTGAGCTGGTGTGCCTTGAAAAAAAAATCCAATCTGTTCAAAGAACCTTCTTCCAGATACTCTGACTTCTCATTCTGAACTTCTTTCTTCCTGTTACTTGCTTTCAACAGTTGCTTCTTCCTTGATCGTCTCCCGTGAGGTTTACTTGGCTCAAACAGCAATGGTGCGATTTGACACTGACGTACCTTGATCTTGAAGTTCACCTTTAGTGCCTTTGGAGGTTGTTCTGGGATCTTTGATAAGCATTTCTATCATCTGTCTCTTAAATTTCCTCTTGACTCCATATCCAGGGAGGTTGAATTTAGTCATGTGAGCCTTAAGCTTCTGAATCAAATGTGCAGCTGCAGTCACAGAAAGATCAAGCTGCTTGGAGATGATCTTAAAGCTTTTACCTTCAGCATGAAAAACTGATTTTCCTTTCGATCTTCTAAACAACTCACTATGTCAACGAACAACACTGTGACTATTGATACCTTTTATTGAGGTTGACTAACTGGTAACAAGTTTAAAAACACTTCTAAATTTAGTTTGATGTATGATTGTATGAATGTATGATTTTTGCAAAAATCTGTAATCCATTCTTTGACATTCAGACCATAAGGTGGCAACGGATTACAAGTCACAGCAATGCATAGTAAAAATAAAAATAAATAAAATGCAAATAAAATGCATGGTAAAAAATTTTTAAAAATCCCATATAAGTCACACTTTTGAGACAAATGTATTTAACAAAATGCGGAACAAGAACAGACATTTCATTTTGAAAAGCAAATCATGTTAATAGAATAGATAATAATAGACTCACTTTAAATCACTAAATCCATTGAATTCTTCATTCTCCGTGTCGCTCTGGAACAATTTAGCCAAGTTTGGTCCAAGACAGAGTGGCGCTTCTGTGTTGCTGTCAGTAGAAATACTAATACACACAGCTACAGTGTTTCCTAGTGGTTGCTGCTATTTATTTCTTTTTAAATAATATAAGTCGCACCTGACTAAAAAGCACACCTCCAGATAACTATGTAAAAAAAAAAAATACTCAACTGGTACCCAAAAAAATACTCTATTTACAAAGTTGTCTCTTTAGGTTTGGTTTTCCATTTAAGGCAGTATTTTTTTTTTTTTCTCAAATGGGATCTATGCGTTTTCAAGGCACTTTTTGTTTTATAAACAAAAGTGTCTGTACTCTGCTGTCCATCATAAAATCAGTCATTTCTCACCTTGTTAAATAGCACCTCCACCTGCCAGTCATCCTCCTTTAACTGCATCAGCTGCGCCAACAACCGACGACCAAAGTGTAAGTAGACGAGGCCGGCCGAGCTGAGCTTGGTGACCCACGGCTTCTCTGGACACAAGCTACTGAAGCTCTCACTAAAATTCCTGAAGAAAACAAACAATCTGTAAACTAAATGCAATTTTTTTATTAATAACTAAATAAAAAAATACACTTCCGACAAGCGCACTCTGGATTTGAGAGAGTGGTTGTCATAGAAACGTTGACTCAGACCGACTTGGACCAATCCCTGCTTACTGGTGTCGTCTGGCCTGATTGCAAACTCCATTCATGACAAATACAAGCTTATCTCTCATAACCATATTAATTTCTGCAAAAAGAATTAAAATTTCAGCACTAAAAGTCACTAAAATGCTTTGTGTTATCTCAATTTCTCCTCTATACCAGGGGTGTTCAAGTCCAGGCCCCGAGGGCTGACCTCCTGCTAGTTTTCCAGAAACCCTGCCTTCTCTGCGGCTGATTAGCTGGATCAGTTGTGTTCAGCGAATAAGCAGCTTCAATGGCAGGTTGGTTGGAAAACATGTAAGACACTGGCCCTCGAGGCCTGGATTTAGACACCCCTGCTCTATACTCTGAAACCTCAGGACAGTTTCAATAGTCAGCCCAATGTCATCATAATGATGGATCTAACTTGATATAAATTTAAAAATCAAATGTTTATAGAGAAATAATGCCCAAATTTACCCATAGAGATGAGCCCAAAGAGAGAAAAGAGCCACCAGAAGAGCATTTGCTCCAAGACATTTAAAACCTTTTTCTATCATAAAATCACAGTAATGATAGGATTCAATTCTGCTCCACTCTTTGAAATTTGTTTTCTTCTGTGTCTTTTGAAGTGTGAGTGCAGATGAACACAGGGCGCCACTGCCCTGACAGGTGCTGGGATGGGTGGTCTCCAGCACAGAAGAACCATTTAGTTCAGGTGTAATTAGGGTGCTTGGGCTTCAGCACAGAGGAGAGCAGAGCAGCAAATAAATGAGTGACATGTTAAAGGACTGGGGGGTAATCACCTTCATTAAAGGGCTAATTGGCCAAGCTGTGATATTCCTTTGCTAATTATCACTACATGAAAAGGAGTGAAGGGAGGAAACAAACTCACTGGGTGCAATGGCTGTGTGGTTTTGAAGCAGGTCTAAATATTACTCTTTAGAAATTTTATTAAACAGTAATAAAAAAACGATTTGTTTTAAAGGGAGAAGTTACATGTTGAGACAAAAAAAATTAATTCTTGTTATGGTGGCTTTGGTTTATGGTTTTTCAGGGCGTCATACATGTCAGTCATGACACAAAAACAGCTGCGTAACATCAGAATCTAGCGCAAAAGCCCCAAGCTTTTAAAAAGAACTGCAATCAACGAGGGGTTGCTTAACAGACGGGGTCCAGAGGATGGATGACCGAGGAGAGAAGAATGCACAGAAATGTCTTTCTCAGGTCCACTAAGGCCCACTGGGGCAGTTTTCAAGGTGTTTTAGAAAAGCACTACAGTGAAAGTGGAACTGTGGCATCTAAAGTGGACTCCAGAGTGTTTACTGGTCTGTAGCTTTTTCCTCAGTGAGCCATACTGTTACAACATAAAGAGCATCTTGATGTTTTAGCCAGTAATTGTTCATTATAAATCAAAAAACTGAAAGTGCATTGCCAAAAATAAATGAGTGAACTGTGTCCATATAATCTGGTACAGAGAAATAACAATCCTGCAGTGTCCATAAACCCTCCTTTAAAGATATGTACCCATTTCTACACATATCCATGCCTAATCTCTAAGCTTAATCACTTGAATTCACTGGTAATGACGCACAGAAAAGTACTCATTCGCTAAGACTAAACCCAGTATTGATGTCATTTGCAGATATCTGCATAAATCTTAATCAATAACTGATCCAATTTGCTGCTTATAATTATTTTTAATTTGATTTTTTTGCAACCTCTCTTTCCAGAAATTTTTTTTTTTTTTTATTAATAAGGACCATTTTTCTTCTGCGTGCAAAATTTGCGTTAAATGAAAGTCCGGGGCAAGTCTACAGTTTTCTTGTAGACTTGGGGAGCTTAAAGACCCACTCTGATGAAAATTGTGATTTTTGTGTTTTTAACATGTTCTTGTGGCCCTTTTCTTATGGTGGTGGAGATACAGAAAGACAATTCAGCTCTGAATTCCATTTACGAGTATTTCTTTTTTTCAAATCATTGCAACTTAGGAGCAGACAACAAAATCCAGTTGGAAAAAGCTTGTAGCTGTGACGTAGGTGATACAAATGGCGAGCCACAAGCTGCATTCCAATGCATCCACTTGTAAACAACTAGCTTTATGTACATCTTCATTTTCTTTGTCTGAGATAGCATTTGGTTTCAAAAATCTACAGCTGGAAAGCTTCAATATTACTCAACAATTTGTTGCACCAGTAATGTTAGGTTGGGGGGTGTGCGGCTGTAAGCTAGCTGGAAAGCATGTAAACAGAGAGCTCTCAGTAATGGCAAGGGGGCGTGGGGTTTGTCCTGCCACAACTTTTATTTAATTCTTAATACAAATTGTTAATGTTAAATCTGATCAAGAAGTAAATGATGTTTTATGTCATGTGTGTTATGAGAAGCAAAACTTGGAATTATATTGACTGGATACAAAGAAACCAGCAGAATATATGTTAACGTGTTAAAATCTGCCATTACCTGCTGTCAAACTCAACACATATTTAAAAGTTCTAATGAAACGCTTTTACGTCAACTCACTCTGCATCAATGCTACTGTCAACTTCATGTCTTTCATTTAATCCTATCCAATCACATTTATTTCTCCCATCACAAGCATGTGAGTGACAGCTCCACCCCCCACCCTTCACTAACTGTGGTGTAGCAGACTCTGTGCGGTTATGAAACAACAGCAGGGGGGCGATCAATTGAAGAAGTGCTAATTATCACTAACCACCTGCCAGGAGAAGAGTCCTGTCAGATCTTTGTCATGGTCACAAAAGCCATTTCTGATTCTCATTAGGACACTTAACTGACGAGACGCCTCGACTGGACTGATTACTCAACATAATGGCACTGGCAGAGCAAACATTTGAAGGAAACTTTTGAAGATGTAAATAAAAAATAAAGAAATAAACGCCTGGAGTCTTTTCCCTCACCTAATCATTCCTTTCTTTACACTTTCTCCAGCTAGCGACAAGCACCTCACAAGCTCAAGCTAACATTAGCATAGCATATCAGAGCTTATACAGCAGCACATTTTTGAGCCAGCTGGCTGCTCAAAACGAGGAAAACAAAGACGTACGTGGACCTAGAAGTTTTTCAAACTGCAATTTTTCATCTGCTCCTGATTCACAACAATTTGAATAAAATAATACTCAAAATTTTAAGTTTTATTTTCTTTTTAGATGTCCTCCATCAACAATGCCGCAAGATGTTAAAAACACCAAAAAATGCAATTTCCATTAGAATGGGTCTTTAAAGCTCAGGTCAAAAGCAGAAAAAAATAAGTTTTATGTCCACACAGATTTAAAGAGGTTAATGTAACTTGTGCAGGTTGGACTTCTCTAATAGGTCTAACTGTCTGCTCTTCCAAAAAATACTGCAGATGAATAGCTGCTGCCAGAATGTCATCCAGAAACAAGAACAAGTGACCATATCACCCCTGTCATTTATGTCCTTACAATGGCTACAACTTAAGCTTATACATATTTTACTGGTGCATGAAATAAATACTTGTCAGATCACAAAAGTCTCCAAGATCTACAGAAAGCAATCAGCAGGTAGAATCTCAGGTCAAAACCAAAACTTCCCAACTTTATAAGTCCAAACATATTTTTCTGATGCTTTTCTTTGATTTCCTGCACTTTTTGACACAGACTCCTACGTCTATGTCTTCTGCAATATGCTTTATTATTTATTATTATTTACTAATCTTTTTTATTATTCATTGATTTAAATGTTTTATTTGAGATTGACATTAAAAATTATTCTAATTAAGATTTAATTTGAAAAATTCCATCATTTAATGCAGTATGTGCTTTCTGCATCTCTATAAGGCATTTTGAATGGTCTAAAAGTTTAAAAGGTGGAAAGCTACTTTGTAGGATCTACCATGGAAATGCATAGTGTGCAAAACATTTTATGAAGCCTACATAAGATTAAGAAGCGATAGAACAACGTAGGATTCCAAAATTCCTAAAAAAAATAACCCTGTGTCCTGAACAACAGCAAAACCCAAGCAAAAACTTCACACGTACAAAACAATTTTTGCAATAATTTAATTAACATAAATAACATGATAACTGTGACCTTATTCAATTTAAACAATAAAAAAGAGATTAGTACCTCTGATGATGGTCATAGCGATGCCTTTTTGGGTCAAATTCTCCTCCAACGTCCACAACAACATCACATTCTGCCAAGACAGCAGGGTCCCTGCTGCGAACTATCTCAGCATCCTGACACAGGAGCAGGAAAAATTAGCACTTTGATTAGGTTTTAAAAGAATGAAAATTAATGTAAATCAATAATTAGAGTTTATGATTGCCTTGAGTGTCTGCATTTCCATACATTTGCATATCAAAGCAATGCAACCATGATTTAATACACTTGGACTAAGTTTTAGAAACAGTTCCACCATCTTTGAACTCCTGAACTACAATTAAAATCTAAATGTCATCTTTTTTTCACATCAGACTATAAGCAGGTTTCATTCATTCATTCATTTTCCAATCCGCTTTATCCCTTTCGGGGTCACGGGGTTGCCGGAGCCTAACCCGGCTACTCATGGGCGAAGGCAGGGTACACCCCTGGACTGGTCGCCAGTCTGTCGCAGGGATATAAGCAGGTTTGATGATAATAATGAATAGAAACTTTTAGGCATTTCTATTACTGCTAATTAGAAAGCAGGACTACAATGACTATTTTTTCATTAGGTGTTTTAATTGAGCTGGTAAAGGTTTTATGCAGGACTAAAAGACTGTGAAATGTGAAAACAAATGACCTAATTATAGTTATTAATAAATAAGAGGTAAATTGAGATAAAGAGAATTACCCGGGAAATTCGTTGATTAAAAACGAAATAAATATTCTATACACGTAATTTGCTGTTGTGGTTTTACGTTGTACCTTGAAGCAAACATGAAATTCAGAGCGTGTTATTTAAAGATGACTTTGTTTCTACAACACCATCTTCTTGTGGACATTTGTGAAAATTACACTTGAATATAGTGGGGGGGGGGGTTATCCTCACATTTGTCATATTAACACGGCGTGCTCTTCGCCAATTTAAACATTTGTAATTTACTCAAGTATAAACTGCAGCATACTCACGGCGTATTCCGGTAACTGGCGAAGAAAGAAGCAGGCTAAAACCTCGTCGCAGTGAAAACTACCGTTATGTGTTCCGATCTTTTTAGCGCTCATGTTGTCGGTGCGGATTCTCTTGGGCTCACTTGACATGTGTTGTTTAACGATGCGACTACAATTCACAATGAATACACAACTGTGTGGTGAACTCAGAAAAGTACCTACACTTATGCATAAAGGAACAGAAAACGGTATTTTTGTCAATTTACGTAAAGAAATGCTAATAGAAAACATTCACACGACACTTAAAACGAGATGCGCCAACGGCGGACTGGGTTCAGGGCCGGACCGGATATGACGTATTCATTACAAACGTCAAGCTTCATGGTGCTTTTTCTACTATTGTAAATTCTCACTTGAGCGATTTATAAATCCTAAACAATAATATTTTAATAAATTACAAACTCTCATCTATTTTAATTCTGATGATAAAAAGGTAGAACATACTTTGTATTAATTTGTTACTTCTCCAATCTAAATTTTACGTAATTAAGTGTAATTAAGTACGAAAAACTACTCCCAGATTTGAAGGATTTGCTATAAAGATTTTTCAATTTGATGTTCATCAAGATTAGTAAATCAAAGGCATATAACACTCGAACAATCTGTGCTTTTTTGTTTGATAAATACTTCCCTATAATATTGAGAGTTTTCATTTATTTATTTATTCTTTTTTTAAACCTATTAATAAAAGGTTTATTTCTTACCTGTAATTATTACTTTTTGGTTACCATGTCCTCATCATTTTTCTATATACTGCTTCTCTATTTTGAAAAATAACATTAGCTATTGCTTTCTATGTAATGTTTACTGATGTATTTTGTAATTCTGTTCAATAAAGTTCATTGGAAAAATAAATAAACAAACAGTTTCAAAACATTTACACTTAAATATAAAACAGAACATTTACAACAAACAAATTGGTTACATCGTCCACTAAAGAGATAAGAAAGCAAAACAAAGACACACAACAAATAAAACGTACCTAAAAACTTGTCTTTAACAAGCTTTTTTATTTTTGGATTACCGGTAATTTTAATGAGTTAAAATATAATCAAATCTCCTATATGAAATATCTAAACGTGGTTTGGATTTTGAAAATTTACTTTTATAATTTTAAAACTTAACCAGGATTATACAATGAAAACTAAATCAAATAAACTTTTATGTGAAATTACACTAAATATAACATGTTTTTATTATTATTTTATTTTACCAGAAGAGAGAATTTAGAAGAACACAAAAAATAAAAATCAACCCATTTACATTTAATCAAAAAACAAATGGTCAATGATTCTAATGTTTTCAACACGAAAGATAAAATTGTTGCTTGGGTCACTTTCCTGTCACAGATTGGATAGAAAATATTTGTGTTCTTATAAAAACTACTGTAAAACTTTAGCAAAAATTCCCATAAACTGACACCTATGCAACTGTATCATAAATGTATCACCAATAAAACACACTAAGAAAATGAAATGTAAAAAACTTTTTTTCCTTCAATTGATGTCCTATTTAATTAAAATTGAAGTACTCATACAGCGGAAACCAAAGTAAAAAAGATAAAATAAAGTCAATCGTTTTGCTTTATCATTTAATTTTTTTGTTATGTTAACATTACAGAAATCAAATTCTTATGGATTGTTATTAATAACAAAGCGAGTTGGAAACTACACATCAGCCACTGTACATGAAGCCGGCTATCTTGATCATACAAAACAATTCATTTTTTCAAGACAGACTTTTAAAACTGTATGACCTTGTTGATTTTTACATCGGACAAATTCTTAACAGGGCTTGGGGGAAAACATAACCACAGAATATCCAAAAACAGTTCTTAGAAAAAAAAGAGGCTACAAACTGGGAGGATGTAGGGACTTTATCAAATTGATAAGAATCACAAAGAAAACTTTCTGTCTGTGGCTCAAAACTTTGGAATTGGTTGAGTAATGAGCTCAGACAATGTTCAAACACCCTAAAGATCAAGAAAATGTTAAAAAACAAAACAAAACCCTAATTTCACAGTATGAAGACAAGATGAGTTAAGGATCAGCTGGTTTTTGAATAATTTCAAATATGTGGACGTGTGGACTTGAATGTGGTGAAATAATCAAAGCTATTTTAATTCCAACCAATGAATATTACATAATGTGCAATAATGATTATTGAAATGTTGTAATTACAAATCAATAAGTTATTGATTTTCTTTATTTGATCTGAATTATGTACCAATGATTACTGGGTTAATGTGATGAAATGTTATAATGTGTTACAAACACAGTAATCATTGATCATTACTTATTGGTTACCTAAAGTGTGATACATTATTGATTACTGAAAATATGTGAGAATTCTTTCAGAACATAACCAATAAGTACTCTATTGTTATTTGAAAACTTGATTTGCAATGTGAAGGAATGATTACTGGATTTAATAGGAAATTGCCTTCTGATGATGATCAACGAGAATTGAACTGTTTACTGAGAATAATCAATAATCAATAACAACTCAATTTTGTTATTTGTTATTTGGGGCGGTCGTGGTACAGAGGTAGGGCAGTCAATTAATCAATCAATCAATCAATCAAAATGTTTTGAATAAAACAGGCTTTTTCATGTTTTTTTAGAATCAGCATTTAGAAATAAGACAAATACTTTGCAGTATTCTTGTTGCTATTGAAACAAAGAGAGTCATATTGCAGGGTAAGACATTCCTGTTTGAATAAAAATAACTAGCAATCTTCAATCTATTTCAATTTAGAAGTAACTTGCACAACACTGATTTTTGGTGATCTATGCATCAAAACCAAAACTATTTTGTAGCTTTTGTAGTATGTCTTCCAAAAAAAACTATATACCTTAAATATCTCATAATCCAATAAAATACAATTAGTTTGACAACTGTAAAGATGTACACATTTTGGGGGTTTTATTTACATTTTAAGCAATAGTGGTATTGTTTAACTTTTTATTAACATTCGGAATTTGCTTTGCTAGTTTTTGTTTGTTTGTTTTACAAGTCGATTCCTAGTCATTTTTGAAAGAAACATGAAGGAAGAGGAACATCATTAACATCTCATTGGTTCCGGAATGGGATGGGACGGATGGGACACGCCTCTGTTGCCATTCCAAGTCTCGTTCTCGCGATACCATACTATTAAGGTTTATTGATAAGGTAATTAGCCAGATGGGACCCCAGAAAAGTCAGGGTGTTCAGGGGTGGCTTTTCTTGGACTTTTCGAGAGGAGTACGCAACTGCTCTGTGTTTATTCACAAACAGGCTCACAGAAGAAGTCAGCTCGCCACCTGCAAGCCTGCGAAAGGTAGGTTTCCTGCGATTTAATCAGAATTCCGCATCTTTGGACGATTCCTTCCTTTGATTAACGTAAATGCCGTAGGTTTCGCCGCGGACTTTTAGAGCCATCGTACAGTGCCGGTTTGTGTGCAATGTCTTTGCGCGCAGAAAAGAGATGTATTTATTTATCGCGCCTCAGGAGAAAACCGTGAGTCCAGTGGGATGTGATGTGAGTTGCTGTTCTGCAACACAACTGCAGGTGGCGCTGGGGCATTGCTCTCCTCTGTCGTAAATCACAGGTCTACCGGGCACGTTGACAGCTCTTTATTTTAGCCTAATGTAATCGATAATCATTGATTTACGATCAGGAGGAGTTGATTTTCCTAAAAGGAATGACTGCAGTGTTTGTCTGGAAAAATATTGCCAAGAAGAAGGTGTTTTATTTTACATAAATTTATTGCTCTATAAAATGTGATTTTTAATTATTTTTAGAGCGTCTCTGCCAATAAATCATTAGCTCAGTTATAGCACATACACAGAACACAGATTTAAAACGTCAGAAAAGAAGTTTAAGTTTATTTTTTTTTCACAATATATCAAATATAATTGAGTAATATCACTCAAATGTGTATGTTTTTATGTCTCAAAGACAAAAAAAGTTTTTCATCTTTTTTTATTTTAATTGACTTTTTATTGGATTCTAAATAAACTGTGTATGTAAATATAAAGTAGTTTAAATACTGCTATCAACTCTTATGTTTGTTACCAAAAAGTTCTAAACCAGATAATAAATAACATCGTATTTTCTTTTTGTTGCATTTTTAAACCATGTAGGTTTAATAGCTGTACTTTATGTCTATTTTTTCTATTTGGTTACTTTTTCTTCTTATCTTTTTTTAACATAGAAATAGCATCTCTAGTACTTCATACAACAGATCCAATTGAAAACACTAGAACCTTTTATCTCCTCAATTTGTCTCACTAGAGAGTAAAACAAAATAGCATGACCAGCTCCCTCAGGGGTCAGTCATCTAATGCATTTCTGAAAAGTTTGAGGAAAATACTATAATTAATCTGCATCAATTAGTTCGTTTTTTATTTGTAATGGAGATCTTCATATAATTCAAACAGTCACAAGTCCAAATCAAACCCAGTTTTTTTGCAGTTGTATTTGTCCCTTTTCATTTGCATCTTCATAGTCTGGGAATAATCTGGCGATATAATGCCCATCAAAGTATCATAGGAAAAATTAATTGATTCTCCGGTGAATTACTAACTCCTAATGCAGCTAATGTGTGATACAGCGAAGTGGATGATTAGCATAACTCTGGGTAATTGGAGACCTGCATTTCTAGAATATTAATTTCAAAAACAATATCTAGAGCAGAATAAATTAGCCAAAATAAGAAACAGTCAGTTAAATCATGCATTTTAATCCAAGATCGACAATAAAAAAGATATCTAAATATGACAGAGAAAGGAGATTCAATTATTATTAAAAAAAATAAAAGTTGAGTAACCCATAGGAAAGGCTAAAAGTATTGCTTGTGAGCAATGAGTCATGATCCCTAAATGCATTAAACAGTCCTGGGAATAAATAAAGTGGAGCGACTGCTTTTTTAACCAATCGGTGCCATCTTATACTGTCGACCTGTTCTCCATTGGCTCCCCGCGAACCTGAAGACGCAGTTGTGTGTGATGACTAAGGAACATCACAAAGCCCGTGATCCTGCCCTGTTGCTTCCAGTAGTCCACACAGCAGAGATGGGAAATGAAGCCACGCTTTCGCTCCTTAAAAGGAAGAGCAAAACGATGCTCAGTGGAAAGTCAATCACTGAGCATCAGGGTCCCTCATGTTACAAAACAGCAGTTTTAGATGACAACAACAGAAAGTAGTGAAGAATGGAGCATTCCCCTTCTATTTGGATTTTTAACCCCATAAAGCTCACTACATCAAAGAATTGACAGAAAGTTGAATTTTTTTTAAATCAAGATGATTTTTAAACTCTGAGTAAATCCACCAAAAAATGGCCATATCCTTTTTTAATGAGAAATAAATAGTATCAATTATGAAATACTGGGTGATTTGATAAGTTTTTTTCTCATGACAATGTTAGTTTAAGAAGCAAAAATATTGATATGAGGGCATTGTCTCAAATCCGATCCACACATTTTTAACATGGTGTAAACTCTATTTGAAAGAAATATTTATCAATACATTTTACATTATTTCAATACACCAAGTATTTATTTATTTTTAAAAAGGAAATAACGAGTTATTCTCATCATAAAGTTTAGAAAAAAAGTACAACTTTTTCCGCCAAAAGTGGTTTTGAGATTTCATGGAAGCAGCCATTTTGAAACGAGCAGGAAAAGCCCTTCCACTGCCCCTAGTGGAATGATAACAGGGCACAAAACAAGACCTAGTTATTGATTTATTTATTTATTTTTAAAAAACTTAACTGCACATTTTTTATTTTACAGAGATTCACATTCAGTAACGTAATAATGGAACAATCGCAAATCTAAAATACACATAACGGTATAAGAAACAGGACTAGAACTAAGCCAGGGGTTTAGTCTTAACGACAAAATATTCAGTCTCTCACATATAGATAAGATTTCGATTGCTTTTGCTTCTCAGGATTATGGATGATTTTAATATACAAATTGAACTCAGAAAAGAATACAATAAAACATGGTTTTCCTTCGGAGAATTAACATTTATGGATATGAAATTTGGCCACAACGAGCAGGAGATTTATTAAGAGCAGACCAGAATACTTATTCTTCATACTCTTTGATATGAAACCCAATAAAACATCCTTCCAGAACAGAAGAAAACAAGCATCAATTTTGTCATGAATGAAATCACAGATTTTCGGCCAAAACACAATGCCAAAACAGATGAATAGCTGTTCTGGAGGAATTACAGTAAAGTGTAACAATGTTTAATCTAAATCTACTTTGAATATAAACTTTAGCAGGGTAAAATCTGCGGGTAATCCTGAAAGCAACTTCTTTCGCTTTGTTGGTGATCAAGAATTTTTTAGGAGTTTGCCAAACTTCCTTCCATCTAATATCTTCCACAAGAATATTCCAATTAGACATACTCTGAGTTAGTGATACGATGTTCATTTGAAATAATGCTCTTATAGATTTGTTGTTTTTCCTGGGATAACTGGACAGACATATTTCCCCCACAGGAGTATATGGGAGAGAGCAGAGCTGGCTCCTCAACATTAACTATCTGTTGAAATTTAAAAAGCATGCATGCACCTGCGAGAATAGCTCTGAACACTTTGGTATATTCTAGAGGGGGAACAGGTATGTTAAATTTAGAAAGAAATTCCTCATATCTTAAAAGAAATCTCTGGTTGTTAAACAATTAATTTACAAAAATAATCCTATTTCGAAACCAATGTTCTACGAAGAGTGACTTGTGTTTATATAAGATGTCCTTGTTATTCCTGATGTAATATTTGTGTGGTGAAAAGTTGTGTTTGTACACAAGGGACCATGACAGGAAGGCTTGGTGGTAAAATGCAGATAATGTAAGTGGGATTTTGCAGATATCATATTTACACGTGAGAAAGAAACCGACACCACCAAATTTGAGATAAAATGTGAAGAGGTATAGTACTCCAAATGGAGCTGGGGTTTCTGAAAAGTTGTTTCAACCAATTAATTTTAAATGTATTATTTAAGGTAAGAAAATTAAGACCAACTTGGTCATAGGAGTTCATGAGAACATTCTTCTTTAGGTAATGTGTTCTAGTTCTCCATATGAAATAAAAAAGCATTGTATCACTTTCTTTGACCATTTTATCATCAATGTGCAAAGCTAAAACTGCGTATGTTAGACGAGAAATGCCTTCTGCTTTGCTAAGTAGAATGATAAATGATAAATCTCTGGAGAGCCACTAATTCAGTTTCCTGTGTTTTTTCTATTATTGGGTTAAAGTTTTGGGAGCTTCTTGCATGTTGGTCTTTTGTTATTAAAATACCCAAGTATTACACTTTAGTTTTAATAGGTAGATTATTTATCAGTTATTATGTATTAATTTATACATACAGGAATTTGTTTTTTATCTTTTAGAAAAAGCGTAGTGTTATCTGAAAGTTGAGTAATAATCAATTCTTTATCAATGAGACGGATGCCTTCTACTACACTGGATTTAATATGATCTGTTTAGAGTTGAGAAACTGATAGGAAAAGATATGCAGAGACAGGACAACCTTGTCGGATGCTTCTCTCTAGATTAAATGTAGGAGAGGTGCCACCTGCTAATTTGAAAGAGCTATCACATTTTTTGTGTAGCGTTGCAACAACTGAACACAAATATTCTTCAAAACCAAATTTTTTAAGACATTGCAAAATGAATGTTCTACCGTGTCTAACACATTGTCAAAATCCAAAAACAAAAACATTTATAATGTCTGGATAATCCAGAATGTCCAAAACTAGCCTCATAGTATTCATTATATGTCTTCCTGACATAAAATCAGACTGGGTCTCATCAATTACTGAGTCCAGTGTCAGTTTGAGTCTTTTGACCAAGACTTATAACTGTTGTTGAGTAGTGATATTGGACGCCAGTTGTCTAGAAGCAGTTCTTGATCTAGACTTTCTAAAAACACTTGATATAAAAAGCAAGAAAGTTCCTTAGCGAAACATTTATAAAATTCACAAGTCAGTCCATCTGTCCCTTGTGAATATATTTCAGTTGTTGAATGGCCTTTTTTACTTCCTTTTTTACTTGTGGTCTCACATTGCTCCTTTTCATTTCAGTAATGGTCTTAGTTGTTAAAGTATCTATGAAGGTGTCTGTTGATACTTAACAAAATGTAAAACCATAAAGTTTCTGATAAAAATCACAGCAGTAGTTGGAAAGGGCTCTATGGTCTGTAATAGGTCCATCTGTATTAATCCCGTGTATGCTGCTAACTTTAGAGTGATGTCTCTCCAGATTCAAAAGTAATGTGAATTTTGTTCACCCTTTCAAGCCACCTTGATGGTGGTCTCACAAAGGCTGCCTTGGCTTTTTGATGATTTAAATGATCCAATTCAGTCTGAAGGTTAAATAGTTCAAGTTTAGCCTCTTCTGACAGTGTGTCTGGATTGTTTTGACACGAGTGATTTTTGAAATAACATTTGCTTCATGTGCTTTACTACTTTTAGCTTTATCACTACTTATTTTTCTGAAATATCTACCTATTTTAAAAAAAACTCCCAGTATATTGGCAAGAGGAGGCTTACTGGGAGTCACTGGGAGTGAAGGAATCTCCTCCTCCGACGCCACATGCATATGCATGCTGCTGGAGTAGCCGTGCTCGTCCGCTAACAAGCTCACGGATCTTTCCTTTTCATTGGAAGTTTCACTTCTTTTAGCAGACTTTGGGATTTTGCACAGAAGAAAGTTACAAAATGTACCAAAGAAACAAAACCCAGAATGTACCCCGGTCGTTTTCAAGAAAAAGTAATTTTGCGCTGCTTCAAATAAGTTCATTAACGTTTTGATCATGCTAACAAGATAGGGGTCTCAGTAGTGCATGTATCAAATATGATATGAATGGTTATATGGTTATCAGCCAACCTCTAGTCTAAGCTTGGCCGAATCCAAATTCATTCCCTACCCCTACAGTTTCTTCGTACACCTCCAATTGTAGAGTCATTTGAAGCTGTAGTGGTGTCCAAACATGTTTTTTTCAAGGGGAGGTGTATTTTTTTTAAACACCATGTTTATTGTCTAATGTTAGGACAGAATCTTCCTTATAACCTATTTGCACACAGTGGATCTAACTAAACAACAACATATTTTTCTGTTCAGAAACAGACAAAAAAAAACAGGGGGGGGGGGGGGTCCCAACACTGTTGTTAAACCCCCACCACCAGCTGGTGAACTCTCAGGGGAGTTTAGAATATGTAGTTAATCCAATGATAATCTTCAGCATGGTTTACTCATATTATTGTCTTAATTAATACTTTATATCATGTATTTATACCATCACCAATTCCACAGGTGTAGTTTCGTTGCTTCTCTTATCATAGATGATCTTTATCAGCACCAGTCAGTGAAGCCACCAAACTCACTGTAATGGCTTCTGCATTGGCTTAATGAATTAATGATGTGCTCAGAGGAGAAGTTGTTGAAGTTCATCCTGACCCATGCTGTAAAGTATTTTCAGGAGAGGAGTTTTAAGGAGAGTGTACTTAAGGTGATGATGAAGGCGTGAAAGCAAGATGGAGAGGGAACCATTAGAATGCAGAGTGTGTCCTTCAGCATGAGTCACGCTTGCCCC
>BSAI01000073.1:20210753-20249784 GCA_036245035.1 Adrianichthys oophorus | reverse complement strand
TCCCTCCCATCAAGCCGCCCAACCTCACGGCAGCGCCAGCTTCAAAGTGCAGTCACCAGCTAATATTTTGCCTCTGACTTCACACCGGCCCTTCAGAGATTTCTGTTGCTACGGCAACAGGCTCCGGACTCCTCCTCCTTCTTTCTCCTCGGTCCTCAGCAGCCACCCACTCCCTCCCTCCCAACCTTCTTCCTCATCCTGCCTGGAACGGATCATGTGACTTTCAGGAAGGTTTGTCTCTTTGTTATTAACCCTGTGCTGTCAGGGTCGCTGCCAGAGGCTCCCAGCAGCAGCAGCAGCCAGTCCTGCAGTTCCTCATAAAATTTTAATGGAAATTCAGACACATAAAATACCCTTAGAAGATCAAAAGCAGCTGAGTGTCGGTGTTGGCTTGGCATGTTTTGAGGCTAGATGTCAGCAGAACTGTGCTCCATTCACTTTATTAACACTAAGCATAGATTTCTAAATAATATTGTTTATCTCAGACCTATATCTAGAACAAAATGTTTGATGAAGGGTATATACAGAGATATCAGATTTGTAACTACAAAGAAATTCTATTATGTCTTTGCATTTGCTGTATTCAATTTCCTTTTAATTGGTGGTTTTTAAAATCAAACTTATCAAATACAAAAAAGTAAGCAAAAAAATATAATTTTGCAATAATAATTAAAATTATTTTCATTAAATGTGAACATTTCTGAGGAATGCTGAGAAAGATAGTTTTTATGACCCACTCTGAGTATCTGTTGTGTTCTGTCTGAAATCTCATTCACATATTTAAGGTGGCTTGATTATTTTACAGGATTTGCAGTCACTATTCAGAAGGAATTTTCTAGGAAAATTCATCAAAGCTATGCGACTTATTCAGTGTTAATATTCTGATTGTTGTTGCTTATTGGCCTAGTAATTCTGGATGTGAAGTATTTTACTGAAATTAAAAAAAAATAATAAATGAAGAATTCCATTGCTTTTTGACTTTAATGAAAAGTTTGATTGAGCAACTCAATTCCACCTATTATAGAAAAGACTCTTGAGTATTTATTTAGTAACCTGAAAAACATTTTCATTTTCAAACTACCTGTCTTGTTATGTTTTTCAATACTTCTGTGAAAAATGTCTCTCTTTGACAAAAAAGTTTTGAATTACAGTGGACAACTTATTGTCAGCCAACGAATGGGGAAAAATGCTAAATGATGACATGAAGGCAATGGAAAAACACTAGTCTCAACTTGTCACTCAGAAATTGAAGGAACTTGGTATGTTTTTTAGTCTAACAGTGGAAGCTCATCAACTCTCAATGCAGTCAGTCCAGGAGATCATAACATCCGTTTAGCATCTCCTCTTCATTGATGTATTAGTTGTGGACGAAAAAGTGAAATCTTTCATGACAGATTGTACTTTTACAATGTCCAGATGCCTCTAAAAGACTAACTTTGGACAGAATTTATTAAAAAAAACTAGCATCCCCACTTAAACCCAGATCAGCTAGATTATTTTTTATTTGTGTTTTTACTCCAGTGCAGGGAGAGTAAAATAATGAAAAGTAATCATTCATTTTCTTGGGGGATGTATGTTCTTTGTGCATGTGTGCATGTGCATGTCTCGCCCATGCGTGTGTGCGTGTGTGTGAAT
Source organism: Adrianichthys oophorus (assembly GCA_036245035.1). NCBI lineage: Eukaryota > Metazoa > Chordata > Actinopteri > Beloniformes > Adrianichthyidae > Adrianichthys > Adrianichthys oophorus. Next base: position 20,248,149 of record BSAI01000073.1, on the reverse strand, counting down.
AAACTGACTTCATGAATGAAAACTCTTTCTAAACTGCAAAACAGGAGGTGAGATCATCCTGCTGAAATGGAGACGCCCCCTCCCCAACACACACGCACACACCCACAGCATCCTCCTCCAGCCTCCCACCAATTCAGGTTGGCGCCAGAGTTAATGAATGTTATCACTGGATAATACAGATGAAGCTCCGAGAAGGGTCAAGCTGACTGATGACAGCATTTGTCAATAACAGGCTCCTCCTCACTGGTTGAAGGGGCGGGGCTACAATCCTGCTGTAATGCAACTCCACACGCATGCGCTTCAGATAAGAAGCCTTTTCCTCCTTTTATCAGAAAAAAGTGATTTGGATTTCTAGTTTATTTAAATTTAAACCACAGGTTCTTATTACCTTTGCTTTCATTGTTTAGACTTCCTTTAGGAATTCAGATGAGTGGATTTTGTTATTTCCTACGGTGGCCGTGAAGTGCAAATCACTCAATGCAAAACAAAAAGGAAACAAAATTAAATGTTTTAAAAATGAAGCTAAATAAGACATCGGAAAAGGCGGGTATTATGGGACATCACTGGTTGAATGACGACGTTTGTTTATCTTTTCAACTGGAAGTTATTTGGCAGGCCAATACCTTCCGACCATTGTATATATAAAACTGGACGGAGATGCTGTGATGTCATCTAAAGAAAATGCCTTACCTTTGGCTCCAATGCCCTCTGGCTCCAATGACACCAATGCAGTGATTGGTCCGAGTCGGTCTGAGTGAACGTTTTTAGGGCAACCACTGTGAGCTTGTTCAAAGTCCACACCCCTTCCACTGAAAGTGGACTCGGTAGAATCTTATGTTCAATCAAACGTTTGATATGGAGACCAGCGGGCACCACATTCCTGTACTGAGGCATCTGATTGGTCAGTTTATTACTTGAATAACGAGAAATAAGAAAAAAATAGAATTAAAAAATAGGATTAGCAAGATGTTTAGAAAAAAAGGTAGAAACATGGGGTTCTGCCCCCACCCCACCCCTAGAACCATACTGGGAGGGTTCTGTGTGGTTTTGGCTCTGGGCCACCTCATACAGGAACAAATGCCCTCTTCCTTACATTCTCCACCTCAGGCTTCTGTTCATTCCCTCCTCTCATGATGCTTGTTGCCCAGCAATGCAGCATTTTACATCAGCTACTTGGATGGATGCCACTAGATTTTTTTTGGCGCCATCTTTCTTTTAGCTTGCTGGGTTTCAATCCATTTTCTTAAATGGAATAGTCTTGCTTTTGGTAGCACAGAAAAAAAGCAAAGTCAAAATAAATTCATTTTAAAAGTGAAAAAATATGTAGATTTTTTTTGCCCTGTGCCAAAAGAGTTCCTTCATTCAGGGGAAGAAGTTCTCTGGTGGATATCAAAGGGATCCTTAGAGTCAGGAACCATCTTGCAAATGCAAGTCTGAATAAATAATAAAGACACGTTTGAGAAGAAAAAAAAAACGCTTTTCTTTTCAGACTGGCTTTGGAGGGAGAGATGTCGAGGAGCACCGAAATATAAAGAAACATCATTAAGCCTTCTTGCTTTTCATCCTTCTTTTTATGTGATATTAGAATCAGCATAAAACATTCAGAAGCCACATTTAAGCTCTTTGCATAATTACTTTATCATTTAGGAATAAAAGATGAAGTAACTTATTTAATTATTCAAAAATACTGGAGCCTCTCCAAGATCTTTTTTAGAATACTGTTTAACGTCTTTGTACTTAATTTCAATGACTTCCAAAGCAGGATGTTGCTATTTCATCGCAGAAAAAACTGTTGGTTTCATCCAAAGAAGAAGGAGGGACTACATCTTCATAGCTTTGATTTTCATAACCTCCCAATCAACAGACGACAGCAGAGCGGCTTTCACTGCCTATGCTGGTGTGTTACAGTCTGTGCCTGACAAGGGGTTTCCCTGATGTCTGCAAGCTTAGCGATGAGGTCATCTCTATGGGTTTAAGCCATGTGCGCGCTTAATCTGGAAGATGAGGGCTGGATTTGGATTTGGTCTAAAGGTCTCAGGTTTGCAGCCATTTAAGTCTCCCCATCGCCACACAGCATCGAGGTGGCATCTGTAGCTGTTTGTCAAATCTGACACTTCTCAGTACCAGCTGTTTCTGCGAGGGTTGGCGATGATTTTACACTTAAAAAAGGCAGAACTCATTTGGCACAAGCAACATTTCTCTGGTGAATTCTTTAACAGTAAAGAGCTGCAAGTTTTGCTTGACAAATAAAGGTTGGACAAAGCCAAACATGATCGTTAAATGTGTTTGGCTATGTCAGAATTCCCTCGCTACTACAGAACCCCGAAAAGATTATAGTGTGGAACTTTAAAGTGCCCTGGATTTTAATGTAAAATATGTAAAATATGAACATTTTACAAAGACTATTTATGAACACACTGATGATGAAAACTTGGATGATTTGTAGACGGGGGCCTACATCGCTTTGCTATGGTGAGCCTGGGTCCCCGTCTGCAATGCTGCACTTGCCTGGCTATGCGGCTATCCACAGAGGATGAGGTCCCAACTATCAGCGACCAACAAACTTTCTCCAAAGTCAGCATGTTTCCCAATGTTTATTTGCATTCGTTAAGGGATGGAGGCTGTGGAGCTGTGTTAGAGGAATCAACGTTGTGTGTGGGTCCTGGGGTGGGGGTCGAGTGTAGGGATTATTACATTGTTGTGCTTGTTTTTTGCTATCTTTTGTGTACAACACTGTGTATTACATTATGTACAAAAAGTACTTTATAAAGATTGATTGATTGATTGATTGATTGATAAAATCATTTTTTGCTAATGAAAAATTGATCAAGGCAATGCATTGTAGTCTGTATTCGCCAATCTTGTGAGCATCATTGACTGTATATGAGAACTGAACTGAGTGAGCATGACATCACCCATAGAAAATGACTTTCTTCCAACTCCAACCAATGCAGTCAATTCATTCACCATTTTTTCACTATACGGACAGCGACATGCTGGTGTCAGAAGTCAGCAATGACTGGTCCCAGTTGGTCTGAATTATCGTTTCTATGGCAACCACTCTCACGAATTAGGAGTAAGCTCGTTGGAAGGCCACACCCCTGCCATTTGAAAGAAGGCTCGGGAGAATATGTCAATCAAACGTTCTGAACGTTTGACACAAGACAACATACTTTTATTTAGGCGTCTGATTGGTCAGTTTATGATTTCACTAACTTGAAGCACAGAGTAAAATAAAAAAGGCTCTAGTGCACTAAATTGTAGGGAAGCCTCAAATCTCTTTTTAAAACTGAACTGTCAGTTTCATCAATGAACCAAACCGTGGGGAAAGCGTATTATTTCATGTGAGCTGCATACCAATATATTTACGTTGAAAGTGTCAAACGTGTCGTGCTAAATTTAAGGATGTATTATTTATTGTTTATTACATTACAACAGGATAAGAAAACTGAAAGGTTTGTCTTTACTGTTACTTGTATACGGTATTAGCAAACTAAAAAAAAAAAAAGATTTTTCTTAATTTTTGTTGGGGGGTAGTTGTTTTGTAATACACCAATCCTAAATCGAATCGAAACAAAACCGTGAGTCAAAAATGAAGGTTTGAGCTGGATTGTGAAGAAAATGTGTCATTGGGTCCTACAAAAAAGTGAGGGAATTTGGACACATTAGTTCCATTTAAACTTTCAAAGTTTAAAACTAACAATATTTGATCTCTGTAGCACTTGAGCAAGTAATAATGTCCTGTAAAATCCTACCATCCTTTTTCATGTTGGAATTTCTGTGCTGGTTGTTTGCTTCCTGAATTTAGTTCATGTGACACGTAGATGTTCTCCAGACCCATGTTTGCTACTTTGCTTCAGGCTCAAATGTTAAAGCTTTTTTAAGGAAAGCTTTGTTGTTGTTGTTTTTTTTTATCAACATTTGGATTCTAAATCAAAAGGAGTTCACAGTTATCTGGATATTTCATTTCATTCAGGTTAATCAAAGTTGCTTAGGGAGGCTAATCACTCCTGGGGATAGACCCATTTAGGTCCTATATGTGTGCGGTTCTCCTCCTTTCTCATAGAAATAGGTCAATCCAGATTGAAGATGAGAAACATTGTGTGAGTTTTAGTTGGGGGGGGGGGGGTATTCAGGTCCAGTTTGTGGCAGACGGATCCTGGAGATTACGCACCAGTTACAGCCCCCGCCTCCAGACACAGGCAGTTAATAGGGTTTTGGAGGGATTTAAAGTGTTGACCGGTTAAACGCTTCATGCTTTGGGAATGACATCATTTTGATCACCTCACATACACCCCCCCCCCCCCCCCCCCCCCTCCACACACACACACCTCTTCCCCCCTTCCCTCTTTCCGCTTACACCACAGAACCCGCGCTCACACCTGCGCCGGTCCCGCGCCGCGCCGCGCCGCGCCTCACCGCGCTCCTCTCGTCACTGCGCATTTTCCCTCTGATAGGACCGGACCTCCCCTCCCCATCCTCCTCTCTCCCGTCTTCCCTCTCCCCGTCGGTGGTGTTTACTACGCGGTGGAGCGAACGCCAGTGCGCGCAGAGCGCAGCTTCAGAGGGGAATGGAGAGGTGGGAGGAGGCGTAGCGGGGAGGAAAACAGACCAGCGGAGGTGGAGGTGGTGCGTTAAGGAAGCTCGCAGGAGTGGAGGAAGAAGGACCGCGGATGGCAAACCTCAAATGACCACCAATCTAATCTGCTTTAGGTTTAAAATCAGAATCTGACGTGGGATAAGCGGAACTACCATTGACAGTGATGGAGTCCAGCAGGCGGCACTGAGGTAGGCGCTGCTGGAAAACAAGGCATCCTTTTTTTTTCTTGATCATCGGTACTTTAACCCAAAGAGTTAGAGCTGGAGCCTGACTGTTATCAGCGGAGGAGAGGTGGCGATGCGCCTCCGGTGCGTCCGCGGTGCGCTGGCCTGGAACCGCAGGCGCAGCTGGCAACTCCTCATCAATCGAGGCAGATAACTAAAACGGGGCTATTAGGAGACAGGATCAGTCGAATGTGAATGATGTGTTACACCAGATGTGTCTGGCTTTCTCCGTTATAATGAGAAACTAAAGGAAATACGAATATTTTCATTTTTAATACATGAAGGTACACAATTGGCATTTACAGCATTTATTTTGTATGTTTTTTTATTTTACATTAAAGGGATATGCGCACCTTTACAAAAAGCAAAACTGAGTTTAAAGTTGTCCCAAAAAATATTGTAATGCATTTGTGCTCACACAACATTTCACTTTATTATCTTGTTCAACTGAGGCAGCAAAGGAGTGCATCCATTCAGAAAGCTTTGATAGGACATATTTCTCACTAAAAGTGTGCATCCATTTGTCCTTGAAAGCTTTACGAAAGCAACTATTCTTACCCATTCAGTAATGCAGTTAATGCAATGAATAATTAGCTTACACAAAATCCAAAGCTGTGCAACACTGCTTTTAAATAATGTTTTTTTTTAGGAAACGGTTAAGACTTTTGATGCTTTGAAGCTTTTTCTCACGTTTAAGTGTTCAGCTAAGCTATTAGAAGCTTTTCTAACTATGCACTCTTCATTTTCTGCATGTTTCCCATCAAGTTCACAGATGCCAAACAATTTTGCATCATTTTTCTGTTACCTAGGTCCTCCCTCAACTGTGATGCTCAGATGATCGGATGTTCTGCTGTCAAGCATTTTAGCTTTTAAGGTGGAAATCTTTTTTCATGTTTTCTTGGATGTCTGATTTGATCTGTTTTTCTTTGCTCTCATCAGGGCTCCTGCTGCTTCAAGCAGTCTGATGACCACTGTCCCCCATGGCGCTCATCCATGAACCTCGTGCTCCCTCCCCCTCCCTCTCTGGCTTTAACACGCCCCTCTCAGACCCTCCATCCTTCCGTCGTTTCGATGCCGACACGCCGTGCACCCCAGAGATGGACCTGACCCCGACCCAGTGTGTTCTCCGGAACGTCATCTCCATAGACACCGGGGAGGCTGTGGAACCTGGGGGTGGGGGAGGAGAAGGCCAAACAGCCGGACACAACCAGACACCGAGCGAGGAACAGCAGGAGCACTTCAGCAACAGCGTGCTGAAGCTCCACGAGCCTGATGGAAGCTCTGGAAGGACAGAAGGAAAGGGGCCGGAATCGGACAACTCTGTGGTCAGGAGCCAGGCGGATGACGCCAGGTTACAGTGCCAGTCCACGGGAGGTGGAGGAGGGTTTCTGGAGGGGTTGTTTGGTTGCTTGCGGCCCGTCTGGACCATGATTGGCAAAGCTTACTCCACAGAACACAAACACGACCTCGACGGTAAGTCTTGCAGTGAAATATATTCCAGGCGCACACAACCCATTTTTGGGGGGGTTTAGATGGAAAGCCATCTGTGTAGTTTTATTTTGGTTTGATATAACTAAACAATCTTATCTCTTAATTACATCAAGCAGCGGGTAGAAAAATGACGGCCACAGAGGCCATGTTGTCAACAAACACCTTCCTTGACATGAGCGAGCTGTACTCAGAGGAGACTATCAAAGCTGCAGAAGGGCTCATTTTCCCCTGATACCTCCTCCCATCCATTTTCCTGCTCGTGCCCACCTCCCACACCACCCCCTCAGTGAAACTAGCTCCCCGTGACGCTGTGTTGTTTATGTCTGCAGCCACTACAAAAGCGCGGGGCTCCCCTGAGACTCCTCTGCCAAATCTGCTTCATGAATTATGCATAGCCACGCTCTGACCCCGTGCCTCTCATCTCTATTAACACAAACCTGACAAACGCACGCACACTCCAATGTGGGTGCACGCAAACACACACGAGCACACCCTCACATGAACACATTTAATAGGCAGCCATGGCTTTAACGTGTAAAGTTAGATAAGATGCCAAACCCAAACCCGATAGGATGAAAACAGTATCTCTTGTCAGAGATGCTGGCAGCTCTACACCTCTTCATGTCTGCATTACCCGTTTTTTTATCAGTCGCCTTACTTTCAATTCCCCCTCGACTCTCTCTTCCTCCTCTATCTGTCTCTCATTGTCTCCCTTCCTCTGGTTTTCATCTCGGTCTGTTATCACTCAAAGCCAATCTGCTCCTCTCCTCTTCACTTTGCCACTGTTAGTCCAGTAAACTTTAAATGTTACATATATTTTAAATAGACCCCCGAACGATGCTTTTCAAATTTAAAACAAGTCTCTAAAAAGCTTTTTACCAAAAAAACAGGAGCTTTGCCTTGTTTTGGATGGGTTCTTACAGCCCTGGAGCAAAACTGTTTAAATCAAGCCACTTGTTTTGATTCAAAATGATCAGAGATCACCCGCTTTTAATGTGGAAAATATAAGGGCCTTGTTAGAGGCTGACCTCCCAGTCAATCACTGAAGAGCATTAATCATTCATGTTCTCCTCATTAATGTGATAAATGTGTCTGGGTTCTCCTTCCTGGGTTAAAACAGCAGCAGAACCCTGTCTGTCTCTGCAGCCCCCTGTTATACTGACAAGCACCCCACCACCACCACCAATCTCTTTTCCTTACACCGACATAACAGTCTCCAGCAATACTCCCTCCTCTCTGTTCACTCCATAGCCACATTAGGCCCCAAATCCTCTCTTTTTTTTTTTTTTTTTTGTCCAAGCTACTCGTAACATCGGACCCCTGTTTGGGATCAGTCCCACCACAGCACTAAGCAGGATTTAGAGGGCTAAAGGAGAATTACCCACAGCACATTAGAGCTCCTTGTCTGTCTGTGTTCACCCATGAAGTCTTAGGTTGAGGTGAGGTTCAGCTGCAGAACGAGATAACAGCATATGATCTGTGTTGTTCATATTGTTTACTGGAGCATGTTTCAGAATAACATATAGATGTGTCAAACTTTATCAAATACTTTTATTTTGAAATTTGGCTTTTTTTGTTGTAAATAAAACTTTATTTTGTTTTTTTTCTCACATTAACTTTATAGTCGGCTTACACCAATTTAATTGCTTAAATTTTTAGCATTACTTATTTTTAAAGAAATTAAGAAAAAAAGTTTTAAAAAATCATTTTATTATATTATTACAATTTTTTAAAAGAGATTCAAATAGTTTTGCTATAATTGACCCGCCCTGGTTAATTTTTTCTGCGAGCATCACTGCTTCAGATAATACTTTGGCACGGAGAGGTGTCAGAATCACTAAAGTCCTCAGGGAGGCCTTAAGCATCACAAGCGTTTCAGCAGTTTATGCAAGCTGTCATGTTTATCAAGTCTTGAACGACGAATGTCAGCATCTCATTGGTTCAGTATGAGATGTCAGTCAATCAGGCTAATGAATGTTTGTCCTCTGGGGACATTTATGACCACGCACTCTTCAGTAGGTTAAGGATCAACCCCGGTACTCCACTTTTAGACAAAACCGTTTTGTTTAAACAACTTTTTTTGAAGTAAAAGGTTACGGGTCTACATTAAAACGGTTACATTATTATGTTTCAATCAGTTTTCATCAGTTTTCTAACCATGTTTTGCAGTTTCATCATACTGGTGTTTCATAACAGAGCTACATGAATAAACTCACAGAGGCCTCTTTTTCCTGTCCTTAGAGGAGTGGGAAGTTCCGTTCGAGGAGATATCGGACCTGCAGTGGGTGGGCAGTGGAGCCCAAGGGGCCGTCTTTCTTGGCAAATTGCATGGACAGGAAGTGGCTGTGAAAAAAGTGCGGAACATAAAGGAGACGGACATCAAGCACCTGCGGAAGCTCAAGCACCCCAACATCATCACTTTCAAGTGAGGAGACAATCCAAGGATTGATTAGACAGGTCTTCAGATGGCATCATAAGGTGAAAGTCACTGACATTTGAGAAGGTCTCACTCCTTTTGTTTTGTATTTTGATGCTTTCAGAGGTATCTGTACTCAGGCTCCTTGTTACTGCATCATCATGGAGTACTGCGCTCAGGGGCAGCTGTATGAGGTGCTGAGAGCAGGAAGGAAGATCACCCCCTCCCTGCTCATGGACTGGGCAATGGGCATCGCTGGGGGCATGAACTACCTTCACCTCCACAAGATCATCCACAGAGACCTCAAATCACCCAAGTGAGCTGGCAAAAATGCCCCAAATTTAGTTTTACTGGTTTACTTTTATCTACAGAGGATATTTGGAGCTTTTTAATGATATCTAACGTGTTGGAGTGGGGCTCTGTGAATTGTAGTTTTTGGTGCATTAAATAAAAAGTTTTTTTCTTCCTGGTAATCAGGAGGTGAAGTTCTGATTCAACTAATCTCTTTTTAAAGCTTTAGAGGTCACCTTATTTCATTTCATTTAGTTGTTATTAAATTCCTTTCTATGTGTCAATTCAAATTTCACTCCAGCATGTTGATCACCTATGATGACGCGGTGAAGATCTCCGATTTTGGAACGTCTAAGGAGCTCAGCGACAAGAGCACCAAGATGTCTTTTGCCGGGACCGTAGCCTGGATGGCTCCTGAGGTTATCCGGAACGAGCCGGTGTCAGAGAAAGTGGATATCTGGTAGGTGTGACGCTCTTTTTGACTAATCTCTTCCCGTGTGAATTCACCTTTATGATTTTGTCTCATCAGCCACCGAATCAACACAGAATCTCATTAGTTGCAGTCTGGTACTGTGCAGGATAAAAGGATCCTATTCCCAGAAAATCTATTCCGTATGATGTATAATATCTCATTACTTGAAATTCTATAGGGTCTCTGCCATATCTGATGGGTTGCCCAATGTGAAGCCTCGGTCTCTCGCTGCATACTGTTTTCTTCTCTCTGCTTTACTACATCCCTCCATCATTCCTCTTTTCTGTCCTGAAAGGAACGCTAGCTAATTTAATAATTGATCTGCCAGATGCTGCAGTGCTCAGGAGAGGCTGGAATAACCTTCCGAGCCTTTAGACGGGTTGGCCTTGAGCCAGCAGTGCTATTAGTTGGAGGGTGAAAATAGGATTAAAAGCTCTCCATGCAGAAAATAAATCAAAACCTGCCTGTGTTGTGCTTTTTTTGCTTAAATTTAAGTAAATCACTTGAATGTTGTCCGTGCCAGAAAAAAAAAGAGTCAAAGAAGGAAGGTTTGTTGTTAAGCACTTAGACATGTTTCCTATCTTTTGCTTTTATGCTAGTATTAAACAGCTGGTACAATAAAAAATTACACAAAAAATGGGGACACAACCACGCAGCACAAATATAACATCTGATTGACTAGAATCAGTTTTAAATTAACTACATCTGAAAAAAAACGTTTCGGTTTGTCAGTGCTAGACTTGGTCTGATAATTTATAGTTATACTGTATGTTGTCTGTCAGATTCATATTTAGCACAAAAACGTTTCTAATGTGTCTGGAATATTGGTGCGTTTTTATTCAAAATAAAGGGAAAATGTAAATTCAGGCTGATATCTCAGAGCAGAAATCTGACCTTCAAACAGGAGATGATTGCTCTATTAGACTCATGCAGCTGATGCTTTCGTTTGAGCAAAAAGAAATGATTGACATTTGTATTTTATCTATGAGACGAGCTGGCACTAAATAATGCAATCATTATGTATTTTTTTGTTAGCAGGTTTCCTCTTCCTCTTACTGTGTCTCCGTTTTTTCTTTACATTGCATTGTTAAGGCCCGCGGGCCCGCCGCGTGATTATATCTGGCCCTCGATATAATTTTTTCTTTTCTTAGAAATAATGTCCTGGCGGTATGTAGTCGTGGTAACAAATAGCTACAGATCCCATCATGCAGTGCGTCAACTGTCTTGCCGAAGACCAATGTTACCAGAATGGGCGATTTCCTGCCCAATTAGATAGTTTTGATCCTAACTTTACAGGCAAGAATGACTTTGGACGGGTTTGGGATCGGTTCAGGGCTTCCTCATTGAAACACATCTCAGCAGAAATGTACGGTCAGGCGTGGCAGGTGAACCAGTGCCTCACCTGTAAACTATCCTTGCTGTCCTGAGCAACAGGATTTATGTTTATGAAGAGAAAATATTATAAGTTATTTGTTTTAAGTTGATTTATTCTGGAATAATATTCCTGTCTTGTTTTTTTTCTTCATATTTATGTTAAAAACTGTACAATTGAGTTTGACACCCCTGTTTTGCGGTGTAAAAACAACAGCCTATTTGTTAAATATAAGTTTTATTTAAATCATATTTAAAAGCAAAGAGATAAAAAAAATCATGGAAATAATGCAGTGCTGAAAAATTTGTAATATATATATATATATATATATATATATATATATATATATAGGTCAAATTAGTTATCTATTTTCCACGAACAACGTTTTAGTTGTGTATACATAAGCAGTAATATTTAGCACTGCATTCTGTGTAATGAGAGTAACACAGAAGGACAGCTTTTTTGTTGTTCTCTACTGTTTGTTTACTTTAATTTTTAGAAATACATTTGAAAAGATTTTTTTTTTTTTTTTGCTTTTCAAAATAAATTGACCAGCAGAGATACATTCAGTGTCTCCACAGTTCTTGTTTTTTGGGGCATTTCTATATAATGAATCATAAACACAGAGATGGATGGATTCTAAAAAATACCCACACAATCACTATCACACCCCCGTCCTTCAATTCTACATATGATGCACCTTGGATACCGTTCACAGTCACCATGGTAACCCAGGGAGTCATCAGACTTTCCATGGTATCCCATCCTATGGGCCTGCTGCATGCTAACGTGCTGAGTGCAAACTCATTTTACAACATATTTTCAGGGTTTTTGCCAGTCATTTGAAATATATTTTGTGGGGGGTTTTTTTGTTTACATTATTAAATTAAATTATTACATTATTTTAACCTGAAACAAAGGACACTTTTCTGACAGCTCATGGAACTGTATCACTGCTTTCTAGAGAAAACAATGCCATGTCTATCTGCAGGTCATTTGGCGTTGTGCTGTGGGAGATGTTGACGGGCGAGGTCCCCTACAAGGACGTGGACTCCTCTGCTATCATATGGGGGGTCGGCAACAACAGTCTCCAGCTTCCCGTTCCTGATAGCTGTCCAGACAGCTTTAAACTGCTGCTAAGGCAATGCTGGTGAGGAGCACTCAGGCTGCAAAACTACTCTTTTAGAAAGCATGATGATTTTAGAGGATTTTAAGAAGGAGGGACGACGACATGTCAATTTGTATAGGCAGAAAAATGTATAAAATAGGGCTGTCAACATTAACGCACACGATTAATTTTTTAAAAATTAAACCCATTAATATATATTAATGCTGATTAATTACATTCCACAAAGCGACCGTCTTCCGCTGGTTCAGGCTTCCATGGCATGCGTCAAATTCTGAATACACACGTCATCTGGCACAATCCCGCTTAAAACATGGTCACTTACAAAAGAAATCAATATTTAATTGATTTTTAGTACTTTATTCTTATTATTTTTTAGGTTTAGATTGCTTTCTCACAAAAGGCGGTAATTCGGCCCGTTGTCACTGTAACACAATGCGACCTCGACTGCAGCAGCAAAAGAAAGCGATATCTGTGCCGATCGTCACGATAGGTTCAAAAAAGCATCATTTAGGAGAGAAAGTTCACCTCTTACTGCTTGTTTTTGTTCAGATCATGAAGGAAAAGTTTGTTTTGAAGAAGCCTGCACATATAGAACGTTGTGACCAGAACTTCTTCAGGATCACCCAGCAGCCAATCAGAATGTAGTATTCACCCGGATCATTTGAAGTGCAGAAACATGTTTGTTTCTTATGGCCGTAAATCAACATCTTTGATTTCTTGCAGTAATACTGAAGACATTAAAGTCTTTAGAGGTCTACTTATATAACTGTAGATGTGTTTTGTGCACACAAATTAACTTATGAGTATATACTTTATAAATGTAAACATTTCAGACAATAAAAATGAAGGAAAAATGTTCTCTCTGGCCTTTTTCTGTTCGAAAGCTGCATATTGTCATATAAAAATTTACTTCTAAAGTAATTAATCACAACTCTAAAGTGTGTTTAATTTAATTATTCTTTTAATCAAATGGCAGCACTAGCATGAAATAAATCAAAGATTTTCAAAATAATTTTTACTAAATGTGTGTTAAAACTTTTCAGGAACTGCAAACCAAGAAATAGGCCCTCGTTCAGACAGATCCTGCTACATCTGGATATTGCATCAGCAGACATACTGTCCACCCCACAGGAAACCTACTTTCAGTCTCAGGTGAGCATTTTTATGCTGCACACACAGCAGACGCAGCCGGGGCGTCAAATCCACGTCTGCAGACTTGTGCTATATCTTTGCAAAGTTCACTGGACTGTAATAATGTGTCACATGTGTGTTGTCCGCTGTACACTTGGTCGTTTTATGTTATAGTAAAATAAACCTACCAAATAGTATTTTCCAATATCCATGTAATAGATTTTTTTTGACAATCGACTATGGGTATAAGTTGATTTGATTAACAACTTGCCTCAGACAAATCTCTCTGATTGGATAAATTAATTCACCCCTAATAATAACCATCTCTACCATCAGCAACTGCTGGTGAGGCTTTGAAGCTGCTTCCTTGTGTTTCCAGTCCACTGCAGCTCAAGGTTTCTTCTCAACAAAACATTAATCCTTTCAACTCTACTCTTTATAGTTTCTAGCTTTCTCGTTTCTTTTTATTCCACTTAGTACACGGGTCAAACAAAGGACCTTTTTCCACCCCCCCATCACCTCTTGAATTGAAAAGGAAGTGGTGTGTCTACCTGTAACTGAGTGGGGGTGGAAGTGTGCGGTAAATGTATTACACCACCTCAAAAGCAAGGACAGTCTAAGAAAGCAAACTCTGGTAAATGTGTCAGTGTTGGGCCACAAACCCATTTTTATCACTCAAGCACAAATACAGTCATTAGACACCAGTGTTCACAGACGCACAAACTAAATCAAATTAGATTTTATCTGTGCAAGCCTTCTTTATCCCACGAAGAGAATAAATAAACCTCTTTTGTTCTGTCCTCTTATCCTTGATCCTTCGTGTCTCCCTGCTCCCTTCCCCCGTAAAAACCCTCCCCAGTTTTCTTCTCTTCCACATAATGGATTTTTCTTGTGACATTAGAAAGAAGAATTTGCTGCTGTATTGATTATTTTAATGGTAGGCAGCAAAGAGCAGAGAGATGGAAAGGAGGAGACAGAAAAGTGTGCACACAGACCATTAGTCTAATAAGAAGAGGTTCTCACGCACGGAAAGATACGCACACATCCACCAAATTCGTTCACATCGTAAATCTGACTTCATCTGTCCTTTGACATGACAGGCAGCAGAGAATAGCTGCTATGCTACGCCGTGCACATGAAAAGCTTCATGCTTAGTTTTTTATTGTCAATATCATGTTTTATTGATTTGTGTCATGTCAGTTCATGTTCAGTTTTGTGTACTGACCAGTTTGCTCAGGAACAAGCTGTTCCTGAAGTTCTCTCTCAGTGTGCAATACGACAAATTTAAGTCATTACTTCATATTCCTGTCAAGTAGAGAATTTGCTAATGTGATATAGTTGAAAAACTGCTATTTTTTTTAATAATAAAAACAATAGAAACAATAAATTCTGCAGTGCAACCATCGACTATAAGAGAACTGGACTGAGCGACTGTGACCATAGAAAATGACTTCCGGTTCCAACAAAATGAAGTCAATTCAGTGGCCATATTTTCATGATACGACCATTGCCGTGTTAGAACCAAATGTCCTCAGTAAGCCGTGATTGGTCCATGTCAATCTGAGTCTGCATTTCTATGGAAACCACTCTCCCAGCAGGAGTGAGCGTGTTGGAAGGCCGAACCCCTTCCACAGAAAGCAGGCTCAGGAGAATCTGTCAAACGCTTCAACACAAGGCCACTTGCTTTTATTGAGGCATCTGATTGGTCAGTCTATAACTTGAATGACTTACGTTACAGCAAAAATATCATGAAAGAAAATTAGGATTAGCAAGAGCATGTTAGCGGCTGGATGGCTCAGTGGGCTGGATGTAGGGCTGCCATGCAGGAAACCTGGGTTTGCTTCCCAGGGCGTGCGTTGAGCTTAATCCAGTGTGGGTCCGAAGGCAAGACCTTTGACCCTTGAAAATACACGGTTGTTTCTGGAAGGGCATCTGGCGTAAAAACTCTGCTAAACCACTACAGCAAAGCAGTGACAGCTGATTCACTATGGAAATTCCTGACAGGATAAGATGAAAGGCAAACAACAATAACATGTTAAAAAGACATAGCCAGAATGGTTCATCTGACAAATAGAAGGCCTGATAAATAGCTGTTTGTTTCTCTACTAGATTTGGACTTTTTGAGACCAGCGGGTACTTTCTGTTAAGAATACGAGGGGGAAGGGTCACTCGGTCCACTTCTCATATACAGTCAACAAGTGAAACCTAAAAAATAAATTCAGATTTTTCAAAATATTGAGTATAATGAATGAACTCGTAAAAAGATGAGAAAAAAATGTCTTTTTTTTTTAGAATAAAGTCATTTTTTAATTATGAAAAAAAGTTGTCATTTATAAAAATAAACTCATAAAACTATGAGAAAAAAGTAATAATTTTACATGTTTTAAGGAAAAAGCCATGCTTTTTTTTTAAATAAAGTTTGTGGTGTAAGCCTCTATCCATACATGCCAACTAAATCCATCAATGCAGCCATTTGTGACGGCGCTAAAAGACTTAAGTGTATCATAGAAATCTAAGTGCGATTACTGGAAATCCCCTCCATGTGGGTCAAGAATCTTCCTCTGAAGAGGTTCAGTTTCCTGCTACTTCTTTTAATTGTCCTTAAAATGATAATAAGTCAATGTTGACTCACTAAAAGACTTATTTGTTGAACTAGTCTAAAGTAACTGCTTACAATCCGCTCTATGTCTCTCATGAAACACAATATTGGTTCATTTTTTGTTGCTGTTTGTATTTTTCTTAGTAAACAGACTTTTTCTTCATGAATTTATTACTTTAATCTTGTAAGTCTCAATTAATAATATATGAAATTATATCTTAATTCTCGTGAATTATTGACTTTTTTTACTCATAATTTTTTTAATCTTAATTTTTTTTTACTTTAATCTCATATATTTGTTTGTTTGTTTGTTTTATGGTGGCCCTAAAAAATATCGAAAATGTCTGATAGCTGTCTGTTTGAAACAAGAAAAACAAAACTACGGTGGCCCTGAAGTGCAAATCACATCAACAAATTACTCAACGCAAAAATGAAAGATCTCAATGGCAATTAAAAAAGTACAACAAATAATAAAAACATTACATTTGAGAAATCAAGACACAATTCCAGAAATCAAAAGACAATTCTAAAAAATGAAACAAAATAAAAAGGAAACATTTTGGGGAAACATTGTCATTTCCATCAATCAAAATGAAATGTTAAAAAATGAAACAACATAAGAAACCGGAAAATGTATGTATTATAGCACATCACTGATTGAATAAAAATCACATCAACAAATCACTGAATCACCAAACAGAACTTCCACACACACAAGTTCAGATGTCGACACATCTGGTATGTTTGTGCTTCTGCAGGTGGAGTGGAGAGACGAGGTGAGACACCACTTTGAGAAGATCAAATCTGAGGGTACGTGCCTTCACAGGTTGGACGAGGAACTCATCAAGCGGCGTAGAGAGGAACTCAGGTGGAATTCGCTTCTCCTTTTTATCCCCTCGCAGTAAAAACAAAACAGTTTCTGCACACATTCACCTCATAATCAGGTTCAGGGAGCTCATCTGTAGGCGTTGACACGTCCTAGATATGCTTGGAGTCCCTTTCAGAGTCATCTTCAAATAAAGATACATGTTTGCAAATATAATTTGATCTGTATGTATTTTTCAAAACCTGCTCTAACACAGTTAGAGGGTCATTTGTAATCAGCTGCTAGTCTAGGGCTCATTTAGGTGCCCTCATTTTTCTGAGTGAAAAAAGAGAAATGCATTTCATTTCTGACACAATTTCAATCACATTGAGGCACTTTTTCTATACAAACTTTCAGCATTGAGACAATTACAGTCCTTTAAAAATATAGAGCATGAATAAAAGTTTGACTTTCTTGTAATCTGCAAATAAATATGTTGAATTGTGTCCTTTTCTTTTGATTTTCTTCCCTCTGCAGACATGCTCTAGACATCCGAGAGCACTACGAGCGCAAACTGGAAAGAGCCAACAACCTCTACATGGAGCTCAACGCTATCATGCTGCAGCTGGAGATCAAAGAGAAAGAGCTGCTAAAGTATGTTGAGACTTTGGAAACTCTTTTGCAGCATATCCTAACAAATCTATAGCCATTAAACAGCCAGGATGTTTTCATTGCAGCTGCTTTTAATCCCAATAATGGAGATCTGAAACCTGAAACAAATGTTGTATAGTCACAAAAAGCAGAGTCTTGTAACTTGGTGTTGTCTATTATCCATCTTTGTGTCTGCATAAGTCATGGTTGTGTGTTTAAAACACCAGGAGGGAGCAGTCTCTGGACAAAAAGTACCCCGGCTGCTTCAAGCACCACAGTTCCAGGCAGTCGGCCTCCTCCAACTCGATGGAGAAGCTCATGAAGAAACGCAGCATACCTCAGAAGTTTCCCTCACACAGCAAGAGGTAGGAAGAGCACAGGAGGAAGTTAGTCTGGGTTTAGGAACACTTTTCCTGCAGCTGCAAGGGGTGAATGCATGCACAGGTTTTCAAAAAGAAAAAGAAATATAAGCTTCATAGAGCTGTACTTTTGTCAACTAAATGTATCTTGTTGAAACAAAGAAGAAATACTCTAGACCTATTGTAGTGCAGAACTTATTTTGGAAGACTAAGTACTTTACTGGCTCGAACTGAGAAAACATTAAGATTTTCAACTTTTTTCAAATGAAAAAATGTTTGGTATTTTTTTTTATTTCAGGCCAGATCTACTAAAGCCAGAGGTCATCCTCCCAAAACTGGACTCTTCCATGACTCAGGTCACCATTCCCAGCAAAGGCTCCACATCCCCTGGCCGCTCACGTCGAGGAAAACCACGCTATAGGAAGGCTGGCAAAGGCAGCAGCGGGGATTTAGCTCAAATTAAAGCCACTCTGTCTTCGTCTTTAGCAATGATCAACGCCGCCTCCTCTGTGTCCAGCAGCAAGCAATGTTTAGACCCCAGCGCGGCCATTAGAGGCCTGCAGCATGACCTGCTCCTCAAGAAGATGTCTTCCTCCAGCCCTGATCTCATCTCCACGACATTGGAGGCTGAGTGCCGGAGGAAAGGTCAAGTGAGGCCAGGGCTGGACAGAGCAGGCAGCCAGAGCGCCTCTGCTGGGCTGGAAGAGAACAGGGGCCCCGAAGAACCAGCCGACAGGCCTAGGGTCGGTGCAGGGAATGACGACTTGGTGGAGACACCTCTACGCAGCGACACACCCAGTGAAGACGCAGCATCTATTCCGTTCTCCAGCAGCCCGGACTCTCCCTGTGGCAGAGGTGCCACCGTGGGGAGGACGTCCGTTCTAGGGAGCACCCGCGTGCCCTATGACGGAGACGAAAAAGAGGAAGGAACGGTGATCACGCGCTCGCCCAGAAGTCAGCGCCTCACTCCTGCAGCACTACTCTACAGGGCAGCAGTTACCCGCAGCCAGGTGAGGCCTTCATCATTTTTCAGTCAAACAAGATTCTTGTGTGTTGATAACATCTTAACACAACACATTTTTGAAAATGTGGCCAAGCCCATAAACATAAAGGTTCAAAGCATCGTGAAGTAGGAATTTGGGATTTATCTCTTTTGTTTTATATTGTTGTGGTCTGCAGTCTATAATGAGGCATGCATTCCCATAGAAATGGTTCTACAAAAACATGAATAACTGCTACAGAAAAGACATTCAATTGAAATGTTTATCTGCCTGCATTTGACAGTAAAATTAGAATTTCTGTTCTCTGTAGTGAACGTTATTTGCAAAAGTCAAAACAAATGTAACACTTGAGATACTTAGCCAGAGACGTGGTTTGTCTGAGAAGAGCTCACTGAAGCACACTTCATCTATCTTTCCACAGAGACGAGGATTGTCATCGGAGGAAGAGGAGGGAGAAGCTGACAGTGAAGCCGAGGCGCCACGGAGACGGTACGAAAACTTCACGTAATTATATATAATGCACTATTGTAAATAGTTATCATCCTTTTTTTGTTTACTCGCAAAATAAAGTGTAAACAACAATGATTTTGTCTGTGAAATGACATAGTGCTGATTGTGAACATTTTTACCTTATAAACCCTCAGTCGTCTCTAAACTCACTGGTCAGTTTGACGACCACATCGGCTGATTACAAGGACGCAGGAATGAAACAAACAGCCCCCCAGTATCATTGTTTCCTTCAAAATTCAACGTGAAGGTTTAAAAAAGTTTTTAGCTTTCACATTTTTGGTTTAAAACAAACATTATAAAAAAAAATTATGACCCATAATAATACCTTTTAATTAATAAAATCTTTTGTATATAGTTCAGTGGAGCTTCCCCTGGTTTTTTTAGATGATTTTTTTTCCTTTTGTTTTGACCTTGTCTTTTCTTCGTTTGTAGATTAATACGCTTTAATTTTGTCTCTACATGTTTGATCTGTTATTATTAAAACAAAAAAACAGTTTGATCTGAATTTTTTTGTAAAATTTGCTTTAAACAAATATTTTACAACTCAGAATTGAGTTTATTGGACGGGTTCAGATTTTTTGTGGACTAATTTTGTGATATAATAAAGAATATCTGTTACTACTACTTAGGCTACTAAGGGTTAATATAATTTTCACAGCTTTCTAAAAATAACACTGTATTCATCTTTTTATTAAGAACAAAAAAATTAGTGATTATATATGGTCTCATCCAAAATATACGAGTGCAAAGCTAAAAGTGATTCCGAATGTTTCTGCTGTTTCTTTTTATTGACTTTAACAATGTTCCCTCTGATTTATAATTTAAGTATAAATATGACATTAATAAATAAATGATTGTGTCATTTGTATTTAGTAATTGCATACGCTCACTTGAAGGATGGCTCAGCTCTTCACTTAAAGACTGCGAGTGGAGTCTTGAGACTCAATTATTTCTTTGATGCATCAACATAACAGCATCCTTTTAGTAAACCTAATTCTTTTTCTGTCTGGTTAAAATGCTGTTTGTCTCCAAGCTCCTGCTTGTGCTTATGCTTTAGAAAATGTCACCTTAGTATACAAAAGAATGTTTTTCCACAGACGTTGCTGCACACACTGACTGTTTTTAACCTCCTGACCCTTTTTTACCCACACATTTGTCTGCAGGCGGCCTGTGGGCATCCCCAAATGCCAGTCCCTGTCAACCTTTAGCTCTGAGAACCTGTCAGTGTCTGATGGAGAGGAGGGCAACACCACCGACCACTCCCACAGCGGCACGCCTGACGTGGTGAGCACCAACACAGACGAGCGCCTGGATGACAAAAGTGACGACCTGCTGTCTCAGGGCTCAGAGATTCCTGCCGACCCGTCTGACCCGGCCCAGCTGGGTTCAGACGGGATATCCGAAAAGGAAGCCGCTTTGCAACGGGTGAAGACACAGCTCGCTTCGGACGAACAGAATTATGAGGTGGGCAAAAACAGACTTGTTTACAAGTACTCCAACATCGGAAAACTCACTAATTTCATGCTTTTCCCCCCAAAGCAGTGCCTGTATGATGATTCAGACTGTGACAGCACAGAGCTGGACCATTCATGCGGCACAGAGCCCAGCCAACCTCCAACCAACTGGTGAAATCAAGCACCTGAACGCCACGGACATATGTAACCAGACAAAATCAGAAGTTTCAATCCGTTACAGCGAGACGAGGACATGTTTTTAAAAAACTATAGTAAGGAAGAATCCAGTTTCCTTCAATTCATCACATCGTACTAACCTGGAGCGCTTGCAGTGCCCACAGAGCGGCTTGTGATGTCTCCATAGTAACGGACCCTGCTTTTTTTTACATCCGCAGTAAAAACTTTAAAGACTCATAACTGTTTAATGAAATCTCCTGTACTTACTTTTGTTTAATTTTGTCCATCAACACTACGTCTATGAAAATGTGTTTTTTGAGGGGCTTTTTTTTTACATTTTACCATTGAAGTTGTTTTTAAATCTTGTGTCCTCACTGTCTTAACCTCCGTTCTTTCCAAAAAAATATGCACTATTTTATTATTTTAGAACAAATTAAATGAAAAACATGTTTACATGACTTTTTATTTAAATAATTTGCCATTATTTATACTTGTTTGATTTATTTATTTGTGTGTTTTAATTTTGTAAAAATGTCAAACGAACAATTGTTTTACAATGTGAGATTGTATCATTTAAGGTGCTGACGGTTTCTGCTAGATGGCACTGTTCTATATAAACCTCTTTGAAGCTTATGGTAGTGGAATGTAACTTTAGCTGCTTTTTTATGTTCAATCCTAAAAAAAAAACATTTTGAAAAACCTAAAGAGGAACCTGTCAAGACAGAAAGCAACATGTCTGCTCTCATTCCACAGCTGGGTTCTGGGTTTGCAGATGGGCTTCCCTCCTGCATTTACCTTCTGCTGTTTTTAATGCGTTTTTTTATTTATTAATCTAAATTATGTCAAAATAATAGCTTACGTTTACTAGAAAGTTCTAAATCACTTGGTGCAAATACTTGAAATATTTTAATTTCTATGGGAACAAAAAAGGAGACTTGTTGAATGACTGAAGGCACAACAAATATTAATATGAAAAAGCAACACAAACATTTAAAATTACATTATTTAAGGAATTGGATAATTTCTTCTTCCCTGTGTTTTTTTTAATCAAAATAAAAACAAAAATGGCCTTTTGTGCCTTTTCTCCTGCAAAGATTTTACAATTTGTACAAAATCTGGTAAACATTTAATGTTGTGGAACCTATTTTTCTGCTAATTTAAATAAGTGAAAACTAACCCCAAAAAAACTTTTTTTTTCCTTATTCTGCATCATCAGCTGAGATAACTGTTGTTTTTTATTATACTTTTTCATTATGGTTTCCATTCTGGAGGACTGATAAACTTTGGTGCTTATGTCCTTGTGGCCCTAATAACTTTTAGAGTTAAATCATGTCTTCAAATATTGATTTTCAGAACATTTTTTCAATTTTATGCCCCACAGTAAAGTGTTGCCAAAAAGCAGAACTACTACCCTCTTGTGTTTTCAGCACAGAGGTACATTTCTTTATTGTTCTGTCTCAATTTAAATGTTGGCTTTTTTATTTTTACTGCATCTCAACTGTACAATAAATATATTTAAGAAATGATTTAAATTAAAAGACTAATTGCCAAAATCCCGACTTTTGTCTTCAATATAATTGAAATGGGGGGATAAAACACACAACTTGAAACACATTTTGAGCATTACACATCTTTATTTCTGCATTTTTTAAACAATGTTGTGGCACCCAGATCTACAGTCTCAAAATCGTGCACAAGTTTTTCTTTCCTGGAAATAAAATTTAAAAAAAAAAACTTTAGCAAAGCAAAGAGCAGGAATCTAGTGTTAACTCACAACCCTCTCTTTGACTCGTTCCAGAGCATTCATGGTTTCATTTCTAACACACTTATTAACAAATCAGGGTCCAGGAGTCGATTCCCCCCTTTGGTAGTTAAAAAAAATCCTCAATTTAAAACAAATAATTCAACTTTTTTTTGTTTTAGTATATATATATTTATATATATATATGTCTATACAAAAAAACCGAGGATGACCCTCCGCTTCCAATCCTTTGCCCTGAGCCCAAACCCCCCAGAATCCTCCCATATGAGCAAAATATCAACACATGAACTTAGGACCAGGAAGAGGGAGGAAAAAAACAACTAAACGGAATGACATGTAAAGGAGAAGTGACATGCGTTTTAATACATATTTCAAAATAATTGGAAACAAATTCATCCAAGTGTTAGAACATTTGTCATCGTGACCAAATATATTCAGTGAGAGTGCATATTCAGCTACGTATTCTCATCAGTGACGTGAGTGTTATCCAGACGACGAGCACTTCATTGGAAACTACAGCAAAGGGAGGATTGCTGTTTGTCTTTATAGCAAAGGTGTATGGACAGAGTGGATTGACTGGATGGTGGAATCCGGAGCAAACAGAAACAAAACAAAACAAAAAAAGAAACAGGGAACCCAAATACAGCATAAAACCAATATTTTGTTCTCGTTTTTATTATACATTTGATTTTTTTTTTTTTTTACTTTTTCATTATTAAGAAAAAAAAAAAACATTTTTCAGAACTAAAACTAAATGTCTATCAGAGTTTTTCAAGCCTACTCTGGCAAAGAAAGAATAAGAGAGCGAAATATTTAAAAAAATATATAATTTAAAAAAAAAAAGCTAATGATTCAATTAAAAAGCTCCAACTCTGCTCAGAAAGGAGATTAAAAACCTAATTCTTTTGTCTTTTTCTGACTAAAACCAATAGAAAATAAATAATGAAGTAAACTGATCAGATCAGTGCCGGTAGACACCATTTTCAAAAAATTGAGGAAGAGGAGGTATAATATATAATCTTTGAAGATGAATAAGTTGCATTGGCTGCTTTATGTTAGCCGATGATATAACATTGTGATTTAGTGCAGATGCAGTGTCCTATCAGTTGGCTGACAGTCCTGTGGCCTCAGAGGAGAGCCTGGAGAAACAGAGACACCCAGAGAGACCAGGAAAGGAGGGCATGCAATCAGACAGAAAAGAAACAATGTCATTTACAAGACACGAGAATTTCAAACACTCTTCTTCCTGATTAGGTCAATGATGTTCAGGCAAAAACAAATGTGCACTTACACAAAAGATTATTCAATAACAATAAAAAGAGGGTTTGAAAATAAACCTGCTTAACACTTCACAATAAAATACTGCCAACATTCGTAACAGTTTGAACCTTAGTTTAGTCTAAGTTTGACTTTTTTAAAGACCCACTCCAATGAAAATCATGTTTTTAACATGTTCTTGTGCCATTTTTCTCATGATGGACAAAATTAAGCTCAAATTGCATTTCTGAGAATTTCTTTATTCAAAACGTTTGAAACCGTGTTTAGTTGTGACATAGAAACTACAATCAGCAGGCCACAAGCTCCATTCTGGTGCATCCACTTGCAGACAAATAGATCCGTGTACGTCTTCATTTTTCTCGTCTGAACTGGAATCTGGCTCAGAACTGTATGGCTGGATAGCCCCAACATTGCTCGCCATTTTTGTTGCACCAGTAATGTTAGGTTGGGCATTTTTAATGAACTACTGTGTCTCTGTAAAAACTATGTCCTAGATTACGACAAAGGTTCTATATTTTGGCAAAAAAAAGCATTATCATGATTAAAAGACCACAAGGAACGCTTTAAAAATAGATCAAAAGATGATCCAAGTGGGACGTTAAACAGGTTTTCTTACCCTTCTTGTAATTTGGCTATCAACAAAATTTAGGCTAAAGATAGAAACTATTTAAAAGCACTGTCCAGCACCTCCCTGTTATTAAGCTTTTGGCTAAATCCAATGTAAACTAAAGACACTAAGCATTAAACGATTTACAACCAAGAAATGACATGATTTTTGGATTAAAAATAACCTAATTATTTGCCTTGTTAGTCAAGATTTTAATTTTAAAAATATAAAATACAATATGAGCACTATCTGAATGGAAAAAAGGATGGAAATAGTTTTAAAACAGTTTAAAAGGTAGCATCAATATTTTAAATGAAAATGTTAATTTTCTTTCACGTTTGGTGTTTGTCTGGAAAGAATATTTGTTTTTTGTTTTTTTGTTTTCTGGTAAACGAAATAAGAAAAAGTGATTATAGCTTCATGAAAAAAAGGCATTATATTTCTAAAGTGGACACAATTTCTGTCTACATTTGAATCATTTTAATACTTTAATGGAATTTTGTCTTAATCTAAACATTTTTTATATCAACGTGACCTAAAGGATGATTTAGAAATATTAATACCTGAGGGGAGAATTATTTTGAATGAAACTTTGTGTTTCTGCACGTAACCAATAATAAAAAATTCAAAGACTCTTAGTAAGATACGCAAACGTCACCTAAAGGACATCTTAAAGAGAGCTGCTTCCTGAGCAGAGCTTCCATAAGGAGAAAACACACTTCTGGTGAAGTTTTCCTTCTGTCTGAGCTATTATTAATTAAAAATATAACACCTACAGCCTAAATCAAGATACCAAGATTGTATAAATATGGCATTAATCACTTTAGTGGCTTTGTCGGGGGTGGGGGTGGGGGGGGGCTGCTTTCTGTAACAAGCATGGCACAGCCAGATACAAAGCAAGTGCAGGTAGGAAGGAGGAGCACGGTCAGCACTTCAGTAGTAGATGCATGACTCATTAGTAATGGGAGAGCCTTCGCCTTTTAGACTTGGAGCCTAACTCTGGGGTGACCTGGGGCTCAGTGGGGCCTGGGTGGGTGGGGTTACTGGCCCCGCTGACCACATGGAGGGCCAGAAGAGGCAGAGGCTTCAGACTGAGGAGACTTGACACACAGGCAGGTGAGCTGGGGAGCAGGGAATCAGTGGAGGAGGAAGGAGAAGAGGAGGAGGAGGAAGAGGGGGGAGGAGGCGGCCCTGGAGCCAACAAGGACAGAGGTATGGAGACGGTGGGGGGCACCACACAGGAGGATGAAGAGGAGGAGGAGGAGGAGGTAGCAGCAGAGGAGGTGGTGGTGGTAGTAGAAGTAGTAGTAGTAGAGGTGGAGGGAGGGCACAAGCTGCTCTGTTCGGGGATCAAGGAGGAGGAGGAGGAGGAGGAGGAAGGAGGAGGTTTAGAGCACTCTACGCTGTAGAAAGAGAGACAAGGAGAGAGGGACAACACAGTCGGGATGGGTCACAGGGCACCCTGCTGAGCAAAGGATCATGGGAGGTCAGGGGTAAAGGAGGGAATGGGGTCAGGCGCTGGGAACACAAATCACTCGTGGGGTCAAACCAAAAGGCAAAAAAAATGTTTTAGAAACCTAATAGATTTTTAAAATAATCATAAAAAGGGGGCAAAAATCATAATTATATCTGCTGTAATGGTTTAACGCAAAATTTAAGGGGCTGGAAATGTGGAATTAGTGCAAAAAAAACATTTAAAATATGGTTTGAAAAAGTAAAGAAACTTTAAAACATCAGGCCTTGTTACTGGGAAAAAGTTCAAGCGACAAATATTCCTGTTTACTCCTTTTCTTTGAACAGCACATAGAAAGCTAACCTTAGGAGTAAATCTGTACGTTCTTCCTGATTCTGTTAAACCTGTAGTGAGTTGATGACCTGTGTGCATCTGTTGTGCTCTTTTGCTCCATCTCACCTGGCATTGATGAGGTACTCTGCCAGACTGATGCTGGCAGGTGAACCCGTGATAGTGACCTGGCGGTCGGTGGATCCATCTACTGGATTTGCGATCTTGATCTGGGCACCGGACATTTGCCTGATCTCATTAATCTTGGCTCCCTGGCGCCCAATGATGCATCCAATGAGCTGAGAAAGACAACAAGGCAATCATTCATACAAAAAAATATATATTTCATAATATTTTTTAGCTGTTCTATGTAATTGTCTATTTTTGAATCAAAAAAGCACCATAAATTCTGTCAAACATGTTGACTTTCTAGCACTTTATCCGATCAGATCAAAGACTTTTTTGGTAGAGAAATGTTTCGGCTTTTTTTTTAATCATCATTACTAAAACTAAATAAAAACATACATTCAAGAAGCTGAGGCCTCATCAGTCTGGAATGCAGGCAGAGGATGTTTTGATATTTTTTGAATCCAACTGTGGGGTAAATGATGCAAGACTACATGTATATTTGGTAATATGTCTATAAGCTCTCTTGCTTTAAGTTCTTTGCATCCCCTCGGTTTCTCTTTTATCCTGCAGTGTGGTTTGTATGGAAGGAGACTGTCACATTTGCAGATGGCATCTGTATATGCACCCACGGAGAGAGTTGCAGTGGAAGGATTTATCAGACAAGTGTTGCATCCTCTTAGACCACAAGTCTCAAACTCCAGGCCTCTAGGGCCATTGTCCTACACGTTTTCAAACTAACCTGCCATTGAAGCTCCTTTTTAGCTAGGCACACCTGATCTAGGTAGACAGGATTTCTTGAAAATCAGCAGAACCTCGAGGCCTGGAGTCTAAGACCCCTGTCTTAGATCCAACAAGATCCTCTGACAGACAGCAAAATACAACCAATGGAGGAACACACAGACCTCTCCTACCATGCACTGTTTAGCCAAAACGAGCTAAGAAAGAAGTTTACAGTGGACAAAACCCGCCACATAGTTCCTCTGTCGCTCTTTCTGTTTCATTTTAGGTCAATTAACTGCATCACTCACAATGATGACGGACGGACATTTCAGACCTGTTGACACAATCTGTGACAGAACGTGAAGAATTCAAATTGTTTGTCAGTGCACTAAAGCATCTCTAAATATTCAGTAATACTTGACTGTGGCACACAAATGTTTACCATTTTACGAAATTATTATTTACAAAGAAACTTCTCTGTGTATTACTTTAGTAGGCTCATTTCAAAAAGACTGGAACACACCTCTTATCGTAGATATATATTATAAATGTAAAAGTATGACCCTGCCTGAGAAGATTAGCGAGATTGTAACCCTTTGCACACTTTGACATTTCGCATCAAGCCTCATCCAACTGTAGGTGGTGGACATGCACTATAAACAGTAGAAATAGCAGAAGCCCCTCCCTGCTTATCCAGTGTGAACACCATGGGCTAAATGTGAGTTCAAGAACCACATTAGTACGTTCTTGAACGTGTCACTTCCCCGGTGTGTCCTTATCTTAATAATATAGATGTCCTAATGAAAAAGACTCATTTAAGTCCATAGTAGTTGTACTTACATCATTTGGGATGGTCATCTCATGAGAACTCGTCTGAGCAGAAGCATCTATCCCTGAGGAGCATGAAAAGAAAACATTTACAGGCGTAAACAACAGATCTAGTAGATTTTCTCTGATAGAAAGACTGCAGATTATTATGTAAGTGACATTTTTTTATTTTACTGCTTCCATTTACGGATCTTGTTTTCAGGATACATGCAACAAATGAAACAGATCCAAAAGCCCTGATCAGAATTAAATATACTTTACATTAAAGCTGTGTTTGTTTTAGAACGTAGCAGGAATTTTAAATTTATTGGAAAAAATGTAAAGTTTTACAAACAGCTTTGTTAAATGTGGCATGATGATGCGTTTATCACACATCTACAGCTGATGCTGAATAAAAATATTGGAAATTTGATGCACGTAGTCTTGAGAAGCAATAAATAAAATAAAATGCAGCGATGAAAGCTCATGGGGTTTGGTGTGTTTCATACCAGTGAAGCCCTGGTTGCTTGGTGCAATAGGGAAAGGGCTCTGCTGCATGGCCAGCTGGTGGAGCTTGGTGAGCTGTGGAGAAACAGCAGCAGAGGAAGACTGTGAGAGGGGGGGGGGGTCCAAACAGGGATGTGAAGTAAGTGAACCCAGGAGGGGAAACAAAACAAGAAAAGTTCACAGTAAGAACATACAGACACACTAACACATGCAGCAAAGGAAAACATTTTCTCAAGTGACATGTCATTTAGCTCTAGAATTTTCAAATCTATTTCCACACAAAACCATAAAGATACAGATGTATTCATAGTCCCTTTAGAACTTTGTGTGTCAAAGTTATCCACAAGGGTGGACCGAGGGCTGCATTCGTGAGTTTGTTTGTTTTTTAATACCCTGTTCTGGAATGTTCTGATAGGCTGGACTCTTGATCCACATAATCAGCCAGGAGTAGGCCATGGGTATCTAGAAAACATGCAGACCACTGCCCCTTGAGGCCTGGAACTGCCCACCCTTGATCTAGAGCAGGGGTGGGGAAAACTCCAGGTCTCAAAGGCCAGTATGTTGGAAAACAAGCAGGAATGCAGCCCACGGGACATTTATTAGCCCAGATCTAGAGAAAAGATCCAGTCATAGAGTCTGCAGCATAAGTTGCAATGGAATATCACACTTGGTTTTACAGCTCACGGTAACTGATGGAATTGGAATACTAACAAATACTACAAAACAGTATTTTTGCCCACACTGGTAGCTGTCTTTCTGAATTGATCAGCAGTGTGGTGGAAACAGCAGATCTCAACCTTAGACATAAAAATGGCTGAAATTTCTAATAATTTGGGAAATACAAACTTTTCTTTACCTTCATTTATCACTTATCAACTTTCAGCCTAATTTTCTTTGTTTCTGTGTTCTACAATCATGTCTTCACTCCCTCTTTTAACTAAAAATCTAGTTTTCATGATTCATGTTTCTTTACCTCCACTGAGAACACTCACAAAAGAAGATGTTTGTAATATAAAAAAAACACTGTTAGATTTCTTTATTTTATTGTTAGAAATATCAGCAATGGTCCAAACTATGAAAAAAAGAACAAAGCAATGTTACATTAAATGTAATAAATAAAGACTCTGGGTGTTAAGGTACCCTAATTTAAAACACATTGAATTCCTTTAAAAAGTCTATGACTAACTGTTCATATAGTTAGTTTCAACAATGTGACTGCACTATATTTAAATGTAAACACCAAGAAAGTCTATATATAGTCTTATGTTTATTTTTAAAGAATAAAAAACAAGGAAGAATGAGTAAGAATAAGTTCAACCTTGTTAAGCCAAAAAGCAGCAGTAGCATCAATTGATTTGATCTGACTTCAGAAACTAAAAGTGAATGCTTTTAACTTTAGGAGAAAGTAAATGTCCATGTTAGAAGATGGACAGCAGCCCATTATGGAACTCTATTACAGGTGGCAGTGGTGGGGTTGGGTTTGGAAGGGTCAAGTAAAAATGTTGACTGCACTTACATCTGGCTGTGGAATCGCATGCTGACCTTGAACAGCATATGCCTGAAACACACAAAAACACAGGTTTTCAAAAATCTTACCTTTTTTTTTTTTTTTACCACTTCTGTCTATCTTAGTATTCAAGACAAATAAGTTAATGCAGATTCAAACATAAACTGATGTATACATAAAAATAAAAAAAAATCAAAGAGGAATCTGGAGCCAAAATACAAAGAAAACTGCTAAGAAATGACGCTTAAAAAGTATAAAAAGCAAAAAATTAAAATAAAAAAAAAGACAAAGGCATTTATTAAAAATAAAGCTTTGTATTGTTAATGTAAAAAGCATCAGATGGTGCTTTTATTCTAACATTTGAAAAAATATATTTTATAATTATTTTTAAATAGTTAATAAAATAGTTAATTTTAATAATTACTTTTTTTTGGCTCCAACCAGTTTTCTGTCGCATGTGGACAAAATACTATCATACAACACGAGAAATCTAAATATTCATTTATTGAAGATTTCTTGTGTTACCTGTCCACCTGCAAAGATGACCGGCGATCCTGAAGGCTTGGGTCGGTAAGGGATAGTGACACCCTTTGGGGGAGACTGCGCAGACAAATGCAACAATAAAAAAAATCCATTGCAAACACAAACGCATTGAGTTTTACCAGCTATCGTGTTGCCAATTTTATTATAAAAATTGACACTAACTTATTTTCTGTGCTTACTGAGACACTTACCTCAAGCATCACCACACAGATCTGCTTTACACACTCGATTATTGACTGGGGAGTCCCAGCAATGGTGATGGCTCGCTCTGTGGAGTTTGGGAGCATATCTCCAGCCACTTGGACCTGAGCGCCAGTAGACTGGAAAATAAAAATACAGCCAGAATTTCAGAAATCAAGGTAACCATCAAAAAGACACAAAAAAAAAATGCGACGTTTTAGTTGACACTTTGTTGACCAGGCATTACCTCTCGAATTTCTTTGATCTTGCAGCCACCCTTTCCAATGAGGGAGCCACACTGGCTGGCAGGCACCACAATGCGGAGAGTCACTGGTGGTTTGCTGGTAGCTGTGCTGTTTGTCATAGAGCTGCTTATGTCCTGAAAATGAAGATAAACTTAAATACTGTTGTGGTTTTTAGGGCATCGACCTGCTAACCAGTAAAACTAACCTCTTCCAACTTCTCAATGATCATGGAAAAGGCTTTGAAAATTGCTGTGGTTGGGCCAGCCAAGGTGATGATTCTTTCGGGACAGTTGCCCTCAGAGATGTTGATGCGTGCCCCACTCTAAAGACAATACAACAGAGAGGAATGAACAGGAGATCAATTCCAATAGTTTGCCAGAAACAGTTGTGGCTAAAGTGTTCCCTCGGTTATCCCAGAGGTTATGATCTAAAAATAACCTGCACTGGGTAAAGACAACAAAGTAGGTGTTTTAAGGCTGTAAGACCCCTCACTACACTTTTCTATTTTGTTTAAA
Source organism: Adrianichthys oophorus (assembly GCA_036245035.1). NCBI lineage: Eukaryota > Metazoa > Chordata > Actinopteri > Beloniformes > Adrianichthyidae > Adrianichthys > Adrianichthys oophorus. Next base: position 20,216,884 of record BSAI01000073.1, on the reverse strand, counting down.
CTCTCAAATTTCAAACCTTTGAAGAAAAATAAGTCCAGTATCATAGAATTAAAACAAAAATCTGATAAGATTTATGTGCTTTTATTAAGCTGGACGCATTCTGCACAAGACACGGCTCACGGAAGAGATTGATTGACAAGGTCTAAAGCCAATCAAGACGCAGAACACAATGCACTGTAAAAAAAAAAAGTGAAGAAAATCTGCAAAACCGCAAGACTGCAAATGGTGAACTGCGATAGTCAGGAAAAACTATAAATGATATACTGCTGCAATAGATCATAACTACAATCACTTACCTCTTCTCTCATTTTCTTCACAGATTCACCTTTCTATCAACAGAAATACAACAAAAACAATGATTTTTTTAATTGAAATCAAACAACTGCTAAAAAAACTCATACATTTATTGCATATAATAAATTAATTTTACCTTTCCGATTATACTTCCAACTTCCTAAAAGGGAAAAAAAAAGAAATGTTAAATTTCCTTCTCTTGTTGTGGTTTTCCATGCTTTTCAAGCTAAAACAAGCATTAAAATAGTTGGGAAATAGATTTTAAACATTTGTGGACACAAAGAAAAGTTATTTGAAAGTAAGTTTTTTATTTTTTTTTAAACAAGAAATGCAAAGAAAATTGAAAGCATTCACAAATAATTAAACAACCAATCGTGTTTTTTTAAGTATGCTACTTTTTACAGTAAAAGTGGCCTAAAATTAAAAGCTAAAAGTGATGTTAAAAAAAAAACAACCTTTTTTGTCAAGAACGACATGTTTAAAAATGAATAAAGTTCTCTTCTTCAAGAAAAATAAGGGATCAAGCACAAAAAATATTAAAACGGTGCCAAAATTCTTTAAGAGATATTTGGCAAATGTACATCTTCAGCAGTATAACATGGTTTAGTGAACAATATCATACTGTTATTAGCCACTTTAATTGTCCAACAACCTGCTGTGGTATCCACAACATTGCTAACACTTAGCTATGCTAATAATTCTGGACAAATCACTGAAATGTGCAATGATTTTGACAATCGTGAAGTCAATAAAATCAAAAAGAAGATCAAATGTAGAAACGTTATATATTAAGGTCTCATATCCTTAGGAAGGTGCCTTAGCAGAGAGAAATACATTCCATTGAAGCTGGATTCTCTGAGTAGTCACTGGATGACAATAATAAGAAAATCTATTATGTTCAAGTTAAGCAACTTCCTGAAACAACCAATGGCAGAATCTCACTTGCCTAAAATAGACTCAAATTATGTAAGCAATTAAATATTTTTTCATGGAATGGACACTAGATGCCATAAAATAATTTTCCATTTATTGCAAATCTGCTCAAAATGTGTTTGACTGATTTTATCCCCTATTTTACATGACTTGTATCCTGCCCATTGTGGTCAGTGGTAAACAAAACCTGAACTTTTCTCATTTCCATAAAGGAGTTTCCAAATGGCAAGTAGCTTTGGGGAATGTAAGAACATTTAATAACTTAAAAATATATAAATAAAAAAGGTCAAACTAACCATTTGTTTTTTAGCTGAACACATCTGTATCTAGACCTCATTTCCAGGATGAGATTGCAGTTGAACAGTATATTAAAATCTTTCTAAAAGCTTTAGTGAAGTAATGGTTAAAAGTAGACTTTAAAAGACGTAGACCATAAACATTTTAGAAAAAAAAAAAAAAAAAAATCACAAAAAAGCTATAAATTTAAAAATGTATCCTCCGATTAAGGATCTTCTCTATTTAACAAATGTCTGTCCTTTACCCGTCACTTCTCTTCATGAACCCTTAGATATATATATATATATATATATATATATATTTTCCCCATAAAACATCACTTGGTTGTAGGAAGCAGCTGACAGATGACCTCACCTTTCCATGCATGAGTAGCCTAATGGTAAGCGTGACATTGAGTCCTCCTTCAATCACACCGGAGTCCATAACTGCACCTTCAAGTGTAGCCTCCAACACACAATTGGGGTTCTTTGGTCACCAAAATGAAGCTATGGAGTGAAAACAAATACACAACATACTAATGTCATATTTTAAATTCATCTGAGAACTTTCTGCTCCCAGCGTAAAATCCTACAGACATTTAAACCATAAAATCACACTTAACCGAGAACAACACATGAAATTTTAGAAGTTTTTGGCAAAGTATGCAGTAACTTTGCATAATTAAAATCTCAATTATGCACCCATTTAGCTTACAATGTAAAGATGGCTGACATGCATGTTTTCTCCACAGCCTAAAGCAGAATCTTACACAAAATAAGTCACAACCATTGGTGTATTCATGAGTCAAAATGGCATCTATCATTATAGTTACTAAGAAATAGCGAGTGCTATGACAAGTAAAAGGACATTTATTAGAAAATTAAGAATCAAGAGTGAAGGTTTTTTTTTTCGAAGGAAAAAACTAACTTGAAAATCAAGTGAAAAGCATGGTGCAGTGAAATTACCTATGTGTGGCATAGCTAATGCAAATGTTGGTGTTTAAAAAAATGACAATTTAAAAATATAGTTTATTTAACTACGAGCTGTTCAGGCTATACACTACAGCTTAATAAGAAACATGTACATTGGCCTCAGTAAAGTGATATAGGACTGATCTATCGCTGCTAAAGCATAAGAACATATGGTTGGTTTTTTTTTACGCCCTCACCATTAGCTTTGAAGCAAGTTTTTATTAAGAGAACAACACGATTAGACCGTTTAAATGAAACAATAACCAGCTACGTCGTCTATGCGTGAGCGGCGTAAAGTTATCTGAGTTTGTGCTTTTGAACCACTTAAATAGTTCGATCTTTCTGGCGGTCTGTTAGCCTTTTAGCATAATGGTTGACCTGAAAATGAATGGAGCATGTGTGTGATTGTTAGCACAGCTAGTTAGCTTCATTTGCTAATATTATTAACGCTTAATGAGACGTGTATAGTTTTCGAAAAAAACGCATTTATGAGTTCTCTAAAGCAAATTCTGCGAACAACAGAAAGAACTTTGATAATAAAAGACGACTGTAAAAGACTAAAGACCAAAGCTGCGAATAATAAATTAGTCACATCACAGTGAACAGACTGCGTGCTCATCATTGTGCGGCCTGCTAGCATGTAGCCACGGCTAGCTCCAAGGCGCGATTTCTTTTCGCTACTTCTAACCAAAACAAACGTTGGAAAGTCCATAACACCAAAGCCGAACTCACCTGATTCGGACGCTAAAATGTGATCGGGGGGAGGGTTGGGGTTGTGAGGGTAGAAGGGGAGAGGTTCGGGAGGGTAAAAACCCAGGGGGAGAGTTTAGAAAGGACTCGGGGAAGAGGGAAGAGTGATGTGAGATCGAGCTCCACTCCTTTACACAAAGACAACAAAACTACAACCTCTGAACTTTCCCCTCTCACCCATCACAAACCCCCACCCCGATCGGTTGTTTCGTGAGTAAGCTCGCTTCCTCGGCCATGTGATGTTATGCTACGACGTGGCAGGTCACAAAAAAAGCACATCATTTAAAAAAAAAAAAAAAAAAAGAAACGATGGTTTCTACGAACAGAAAAAACACAGTAGATCACAAACGTTCCAAAAAATAGTCTGTTTTCCGACGGTCAGGAAAGTAAAGCAAGATTTATTCCTTCGAATTTTAAATAAACTAAGAGTTTTCTTTGCAGTAATTTGTAAATTAAATACTATAAAATAGAACTTGCACTTCAACCAATTATTTTTTAATAAATTAAAGGAAAGCCCGGAGCAGACATTGAAGGCACCGTTGATATAATCACATTTTATTGAAATAGTTTTAAGTAAATAGATGCTTTTACAATCATTTTTACATTTCCAAATTAGTGATATTTTTTTCCTACTGCCTCCTACCACAGTGAATGTAACTGTTAATGTTGACTTTCATTACAATAAAAGCTTAATATATTTTTAAAATAAAAGAAAACACGCTGCATTGTTTTATTTTGGTGTGCATCAGACTTCTTCTATATTAATAAGCTTTTTAAACATATATAAGTAGATCAATACTTATCCAAGGTTACAGAGTGTATTTTGACATTCCCTCTCTGTAACCCAAACCTCTAGGTCATGCTTACAAAAAGCATTTTTAAACATAATTAAAACAAGTACACAATTAAATGCAAAAATGTAGTGAATATTAGATTTACCTTCACCTTTCTGCACACTCATTGACAGTATTGCTTTTACTATTTTTAGCTAAATTCTATTTATTTGATCATTTTTTTACATTGAAATGTCAGTTGAGTGGTCAGATCTGAAGAAAGCTAACAGGAAAATAAAAGCAAAAGTCAATACAGTGCACCCAAGCAGTGGCTGGACTCAGTTGGCTGGGTGTAGGACTGGTTTGTTTCCCAGAGGGCGCAATGAGCTTCATCCATTGTGGGTCTCTAGGCAAGACCCTTGATGCTACTGCCTAACTATGTAGCCTCAAGATGGCCTAAGTCTGAGATTCCCTGTGACGGTCCCCAGCCAGGATTTAATACAAGTTGTGCCAGGAAGGGCATCCGGTGTAAAACTGCCAAACCACTCCATCAAAGTTGCTTCACTGTGGCAACTTCTGATGTGATGTGCCAAAAGGTGAACAAAAAAATACATTGTACCCAAAATAAAAGCTGAAAAAAATATATTTCTAAAGAAAATAACAGTGACACATAGGCACATTCCTTAGCTGTTTCCACATTTAAACATGTCTTTCTATAAATGATCTTTCAAATATTTTTCTACTTTATTCCTTATTTTGTAACTCAATTTTATTGACCAAAATACAATCACAAATATTAGATTTAAGGCAAAGTAAAAATTTCTCAAAAGCAGAGTGACCTTGCATTTTTTATTTTTTTTTGTAACTGAAGTATTTTAAAACACTTGTTTTTTATATTTATATTCTAACAGATCCCTGTTGCGTGCACTGGTTATAGGTCAATGGCACTTATGGAAGACTTTTCTTCTGGACGCTGGGTGTAGTGTTGAAGTCCTTAGTCTGAGTCACTGCTACTACTGCTGCTGCTGCTGCTGCTGGAGGACTGGAAAACAAAATTCATACATTTTAAACAAAAAATATTCCTAATACAACACACTGTATTTTCCAGCAGTATTTGATACGGTGTAAAAAAAAAAAATTAAAAGTACAAGTCAAATGTGTTTAAGAAGCATGCATGTCTCCAAAGTCAGCAGTTACCAAAAAAATATACAAATTGATGCTGTTAATAATATTATTCCTACTAGGAAGTAATACATATGACAGGCTTTTTAGACAAGGAATTGGATGAATTCAGTTAAATATAGTTTAAACAGCCTTGGTGCTTTAGTCTAGTAGTTTAATTCTTTTGGTATTCAATTTTTGTAGGACTTTTAAATTGCCCGCGAAAAGGATGTTAAAACAAAAGCTAGATTTTAAATTGTAAATCTAGCGGCATTTTTCTCTAAACTATTTAAATGTTGTACCTTCTTCACTTTTAAAAAATTAGGATAAATTACTGTTGCTACGAACTTTATTTCAGAACTAGTGCTTACATTGTTGTGTTTCCAAATCTAACTTTAGCATCAGGTTTTTTTGTGTACTTTAAAACCCTAACTAAAGACAGAACACATCTATCACCCAAACACAACCTCACCTTGCCATGTTTGTGTCCATGCTTATGTTTATGCGCCTTCTTCATCTTTTTCTTCATCTTCTTATTGGCTTTGTGTCCAACCAGCCCCATTCCCATTCCTGCAAGCCCTCCGGTGACTACTCCACCCATCGGCACGGCTCCTCCATGATGATGCTGATGATGTTTATGACCTTTGTGGTGCCCCCCTTTCGGAGAGTGTGGGTAGTGACCTGGATAAACACCTGCAGGAGGAACTGATGGAACTCCACCTGGAGCCATGGGATACGGCTGAGCTCCAGGAGCTCCATATGGCATCATTCCTGGAGCTGCATGAGGTCCACTGGCGACATACATACCAGCTGGGTAGTGACCGGCTGGGTATGCTGGTTGTGGAGGAAAGACTCCTCCTGGAGGAACAGGCGGATATGCAGGGTTGTAGCCGGGGGCAATGGCTGGGTTTGGTGGAGGCACTGGAGGAGGAGGACCTGATCCAAAGAAAAGCATGTTTTATCATCATGTGGC
>BSAI01000073.1:20159320-20210743 GCA_036245035.1 Adrianichthys oophorus | reverse complement strand
AAAACATGCTAATTTGATATCCCACCTTGATTTGGCCACATGATTTTGGGGTACAGACTGATGGCAGAAACAGGTCAAGTGTCACAATAGAATACTGAAAACAAACAGAGAAGAAAATCCAGTTAAACACGATTAAAAAAGGAAAGTAAGTAAAAACAATCCGACAGAAAAAAGTGAAAATATAAAAGAAATCAGTTTAGTTACTGTGCACACTTTTGTTTAATCAAGTCTACTCTCATTTTAGCAACAGTTGAATATTCAAAATTTCCTTTGAACAATGAAATTGTGAAGTTATTTTTAGTTTAGTTGGTGACAAAAGTTTGATGTAGAGCTAAAAGCAACTCTGCTGGAGATCCAGAAAATGTTGTTTGACCTTTTTTTTTCTCTCAAAACCTTTTTTTTTCTCAAAACTTAATCCTGTGAATGCAGCTTTTTTTTAAAAATTAAAACCAGAATATTTTACACAAATTTCTAAATTAACTTTAGGGATGTGAATCCAGTGAGGAAAACTTCAAACAGAATAAAATGAATCATCTTTTGAGTATCAAACTTTATTTATTAAAAGGCATATTGTCTTACTATATATTCAATAAATTCTATCATCTGATCGCAGTTCAAAAGGATTAGAACTATAGTGTAAGTGCTTCTAAACTCCACATGCTGTATTATTCTAGGAAAGTGCCCTGTCTGAGGTATTGTTTTGTGATTTTATGATCGAATGTGATGTTTTAACTGTGCTTTGAGTGAGATAGATTTAAAAAAAAAAAAAAAAACACAGAACATTTGTTTAAAATGTTTACCTTTTATCATATGTATCCATAATATACATACATATGAAGCCAAAAAGAGGCAAATGTCAAAGAAGAGGTGTGTCTTGATGAATCGGCTTGTCAAACAGGACGCACCTCAGTGTGGAAAAATCATTTACGTAGCTTTGAATCTAGTTAAGTAACAATTTTCAACAAGAAATTCTTACATTTCACAGGAAGGACTCAGGAAGAATATGTTCAACATATAGTTTTTGTTCAATATAACAGTTGGGAAATCAAGCATTAATCTATGACTGCTGGATAAGTGTGTAGAAAGCAAAGCCCTGGAAGGCATGATACCACTGCAACCTGATACTTCACGCTCAAAGAAAGAAAGAAACACAAATAATAGAAGTACCTGACCAAAACTGAAGAAGAAAAAAAGATATAGTGGCAAAACAAGACTTGAGGTTGAAAAAAACAATAACTTTAACAACACCTAAACACCCTTAGACACACAAACATACAAAAAGAGAGTAAAACAGCTAGAATTGGTGTTTAAAAGTAGTTTGACGTACTTACTATTTGGTTATTTGAAGTGCATGTTAAAATATCTATTAAATCTACAGTGGAATTCCAAAATGATCTCTGCGCCTGCCACAAACCAGGCCCAGATGTCGCAAAACAAACAGCTCGATTAATGCTTCCTGGATAAAAAAAAAATGCTGTTTCACGGAAGGTTCGACCGCTAACCAAACATCATTTAACACGTGAGATAGGTCCGGACTATCCACTGTAGACGCCTGTCGCACTGTCTAAAACAAAACGATAGCTTCCAAAAGCATACCTGAGAAACTTGTCTTTGCTTGTTCAGCCTCTGTCAAAAATCCGGAGCTTCTTGTTGTCTTCCGCGTTGAGCCCTGTAAGTGTAAGTGTTAACTGCGCCAGGAAGCCACGCCCACCTCCCCACCAAGGACGCGCACCATTCTGCCCACTTTGAAAGCTCATTCGCCACATTCTGTGTCACCAAATCACAAAAAAGAGGGAGTTTTGGCCGCCTGACAACTGTAGTCAACAAAGGGTGTGTCTAAAGGAAACACGACCATTATGAAAATGATAGTATCTGAAAACGTCCATTACATCATGGATCCACTGTCATTCTTCTCATATGAAGACGTTTTTTTTAAAGAAGTTGAAAAGTGGACCTTTGGTTTGGCTTATATCCGTAAACAGGAAAATTGCTTTACCAGGACTTTCACAGTATTTGCAATAAATTGAGTTGTATAATATCAATAAATGGAGCTAGGATTAAGATTTTACTACCAAACATTTACTAGATTCAATTTTAGCCTTTTTATGAATTGTAAGGCTAAGCCATTTATACATGACAGCTAGTTATTTTTTTTTCCATCAGTCTGGTTTCCATTTGGTCATATCATCACAAGGAATGAGTCACTGTCCATAACAATAAGACTGTATCAGTTAAATGGAATCCAGTCATCTTTATTACACATACATATTTCTTCATTGTTTGTTTGTATATATTTAGTATAAACAGTTTGGTACAGTTCTGTACTTGTATTGAAGACCTTATCAAGCAAAAGCCTGCTGGCAGTTACTCCTTCCAACTAAAATTCTTCTGAATAACTTAATATTATTTTGATAATGTTTTGTTAATCTTATTTTAAAACAATTAATTTAAAGCCGAACGTATCATATTTGATGCATGAGCCTGTCAGCCCTCCACAATTGCAATGGAATGGAAATATTAATTTCTTGTATCTTTTTTTGGGTCTTAGAATATTTTTGTTACCTCAGGAAAAAATATATATTTGAGCTGTGTGACCTGATATATCAAATATGATACAAATTGAAATGTTTATATATGAAAAAAAAAATATTGTTCAGAGGGACCTATAAAGGCTCCAAATGCTCCAAAAGAATTTTGATTTTCTGTCAATTATTTCATGGTTCAGGCTTTACAGGGCTAAATCAAACTTATTACAAACTCTTCTGGTACTCCAGTGCAAAGACAGCAAAAAAAAAAGACTGATAAGAAGCCATACCTTCAAGTTCTGTGAACTGTCAGTGACCAAATCTAGCTTCTATGGACATAAAATGTAAAGGAAAACAAGGCTGAACAATTTATGGAACAGTCTTTTTGGAAGGTTGATGTAATGACATACCTGTGATACACAAACAGCAGTCTAGTGCATGTCTGTGGAGAATTTGCTTTGGCATAGCAGATGTCTCTTTAGAACAGGGGTCTGCAACCTTCAGCACCCAAAAGAGCCATTCAGGTTCTCACTGACCACAAACCAGTAGGAGCACCAAAGTTTGACATTACCCTTTAAAAAATGATTTTTATTTATGTTATGGCTACTATTATAATGAATAAAAATGAACTATTGGTTTTTGTGCTTAAATAAAACAAAATAAAGAGAAAACAGCCTTTTTTTTCCCCCAAAAAGAGGAAATAGTTTATTGTTTCATCATATGACTTCCTTTCAAAATAAAATACCCCTGTGTCACATATGATCACCTTAATGCAACAAATGTCATGGTTGGTGGTGTAATTTCAGCAGTGATATATAAAAAAAAAACACTTTTTATTTTACCTTTTGTGGTTCATCTCTGCCAGGAATTTGTAAATCTAATCAAGAAAAATGAATTAAGTGACCCTATTACTGTATTTTTCAAACCATAATATGCACTTAAAATTCTTTAATTTTTTCAAAAATAGAAAATGCACCTTATAATTCAGTGTGCCTCAATTCTGATTGGGATTACTTAATTCAAATTTATTTTCTGTGATACATGGTACTTAAAAATCTGTCAAAATGTTTTAGTTAGACTTGTGATACATACTGTACTTCAGTATTTGTAAATGAGTTGAATAAAGTGGGAGTTAGTTTTCCTTTATTTTTGTAACTTTACTACTTACTTTTCATTTTACAGTCACTTTTTACTGTCATTTTTATTTATTTATTCATTTTTACCAGAGAGACACAATGGAGGAGTAAATGAGTCACATGTTTCCCTGGAGCCGATTCAAACCCCTGCTTCATAGTTTTGAAAGGCCAGCACATGACCTGTAAGCTATGTGGCTGACATTTTTATTAAATCAGTTTCAGATTTAAGAAGATTTAGAAGATTGTGTTAATACAGATTCATTACTGTAAATCTAAAAACGTTTATATAGGCCTACCTATTTTAACCATTATGATGAACATTTTTGTAAGTGTGTGGTGTGTGATTCAAATTGCAAGAAAATAAAAATCAATAGAGGTGCTTCACATGAAATCTCTATTTAAAAAAAATACTGAAACTATTTCTTGGCGAAAAACAGGTAGAGGAGCTAATCTTTAAAGCTCCTTTCATATTTGAGTTTGCTTTTGTCACGTGGACATTTTTCAGCCAATCATAGCGGCGTTTGACCCCAGCGTTCCGTCCGGTTGCCTCCCAAATGTCGTCGGAAAAATATAAATTAGAAAGCGCCGCCTTGTGGAAACGTATGGTATTAAACCCCCACTGGCATCAAAATGTGGCTTCTCTGTTTGCCTCAGTAACTTTTTTTTTTTCATTTAAATTTCCTTTTGTTTCAACTATTTTGTTTTGACAAATTCAAGGAGTGCGGATGTAAATTTACCCCGGCCAAGTGTTACCGCCTCAAACGGTAAATACCGCGCGCGCGCGCGCGTCTACGTTTTGAGCGGGATGAGTTGAACCTAGCTTAACTTTTAAACGACGACGCTTGTCAAAAACGCCGACCGAAGGATAAGCTAACACCATGACTTGTTTGTTAAGAGAGCTGTGTTCCACACAGGAGGTCAGTTCAGAAGCTGTTTTGCTGTCTCAGTGCGCTTTTGGGCTGTTCTCCACCATGACTGAGATAGCTGCAATTTTTGCGGAGGACTCCGAAAACGACACGACTTTTTACGGGTTTTCCGACTCCGAATTTTCTGATAAGGTAGTGGTTTTTTTTTGTTTTGTTTTTTTTATTTAATACTTTCCTTTTTAAAAAAAAATATTTACATGTTATATCGACGTGTGCGCCATATTTGGGTATGAAGCTGATATTAGATTTGTTTCATCAGGATGTTGAACGTGAAGCCCAGATTGACATTTCCCCTGAAGAGCAGGAGGCCTCACCCCGACCATCAGATGCTCCGCGAAGGTTCAGATTGAGGGTTGCTCTGCGTCATCCTTCTTTGTCCCAGCCGTCCACAAACACGCAAGATGAGGGGGAAGACGAAACAAAGTCAAAGCAGACCAAGAAGATCAGGAACAAGAGGAAGGTGAAATTTGAGCATGAGGAGCAATCGGCGTCTGCCACTGAGGAAGCTGGATCTGACACAGATGTGCCCAACGGTTTTCTGGTGAAGAGAGAAGAAAACATCAAGGCCAACAAAGCAATGGTGACCCATAAACATAAAGTCTGTAAAAAGGAATTGTTTAACCCCTAGCAAAAATAGAGCAAAAAAAGACTAATCTTTAAGAAATAAAACCCCCATTGCAGATTTGATGACCTGCATTTCAAGCAAGGTCCTTATTTAAGTAACAAGAAGAGAAGGAAAGGAAGAAGGGGTGTGTGCAAGCAGGTTAGAAGAAGTGGAGGAAGGTTTCAGGAGTGATGAATGAATGTAAAGGTATAGCAGACTGTAGTGAGAGCATAATGTTGGTTTAGAGATGGAGGAAAGAGGGAGAGCTGTAGAAGTTGGGGGTCTTCTTTGGGAGTGATGTGGATGGATAGAATCAGGAATTAATCCATCAGAGGAGCAGCTCTTGGTTGATGTTTTAGTGATAAATGAAGGGAAGTAGGTTGAGAATGCCTGGAAGCAGGAGCAGGTATGACGTTGGAGCTCCCATGAAAGAGGAGGATTGAGTTGATGTCAAGGAGGACATGAGGGTAGTTGGTGTGAGTTTGGGGATGCAGAAGATAGGATTGAGTGACGATGGACTATTTGCTGTGGCAACTCCAAGGAGGAAGTAACTAAAAAAGGAAGCAGCACACTTTAAAAAAACATTATTTTTATCTTCATAAAAAATAAAAAAAAGCCAGGCCTGTTAATGTGTCAAATAATTTGCTCAATATGATCTAGGTAGCTTCTGTTTTTTTTGTTAAAAAAATTAATATATTTTTCCCCCGCTGTGTGCAGTTTGCTTTGAACAGCCACTCTGCAGGAAGTGAGGTTATTTTTTTGTCTTATATGACACTAACATTCATGTTTACAATTTGTTTTCATATTTAACCAGCTAGCTCAGCTGTTGGTAGATCTGCAAAAGCTGCCCGGTGGACCAGAATTTCTGAAAAATCAAGGGGGAAAGCAGAAGAGAAAAGGGAGAATTCCTGTGAGTATAGTGAAAGACTGGAAGTCTTTTTCATTCTGGTAAATCTTTATCAAACTTTTATTGGTGTTTTCTTCTAAACAAGAGTTTAATGTATAAATCTCATAAAGATTGATAGAGTTTTCTCTCAGTAAAAAAAACAAACATTTCTTTTATTTTATTAAGTATTTTCTATTAAGGGGAAAATATTTATCCTTTTTAGATTTGGTTTCAGTGAGGAAATACAAAAGCACACATTTGATCCTTTTTTCTTACTCAGATTGTCAAACTTAAGGCGACTGTCAGTTAAAGGGCCTATGCCATGCTTTTCTTAAGCCTTTCAGAGTAAACTATATCCATATTCATGACCTTTGACCCACGAAAGAACAAATGACTTATGAAATATGAGTTATTTTTGTAAACTTTTTTTCCTACCCAGAAGTAAGACGACTCGATCTCTGAGGCACTGCTCCCGAACATTTATTCCAAAAATCTGGAAGCTGGCCCGGCATTTATTACAGATCGGGGTTTTATTCCACTACAGACAGAATGGTGATGGTTAATGGGTTCATTTTGCGATTGAAATTTGGTCACAAATGCAGACAACAACATCAGATGAACATTTCAGGATTTATTGAGATGAGAACATTGTATTCTGTTCTGATTAGCACTGGCTGTGAACGTTTCTTTTCTCTTTGAAGCATCATCAATCTCCGGATCAAAAATCCCCTTCGCCTTCATGCCGATCATCTTCCTGTAGACGCGCACACCTTTCTGTCTTTGCTCAATAATTCATGTCCAAACCAATTCTTCTAACTTGTCGTTCGCTTCCTTTGTACCTCCACCAGGAAATAGTTTGCTTGTTTCTGCAGCTGTCTTCTCAGTATCATCTGTCTGCTTGCACCATTCTCATATACATTTATTCTTCACCAGAATGTTCTTTGGCGTATGCCATCGGATAAGTTTAAACGCTAAATTTAATGAGCGTCTCAAAAAGTTGATTTTTGCATGGTATAGGCCCTTTAGATGAAAAATAGAGGAGGTATTGCCGCACTAGTTAACAGGAAACAGTATAACTAGGGGTGATAATCTGAAGAAATCTGAGATTTTGTAGATATTTTAAGGTTCCGCCTAAATCCTTTTACAGTAACGTTCACGGCAGCGCTGCACATGACTTATCCTCTGAGTGTCCTTTGGAGCTTCAAATAAACATTTATAGTACAGGGTTTGTTTGTTTTCTGATTCTTTTTTAAAATCATAGCGCGCTCTACCCTCTGTAAGCGGGGAGGAAGTTAGGAGGAATCCAGAGCGGGCTTCACGTCGGCAGACCCGCTCTATGGGGCTAAGGGAAAATCCTTCAGATCTTCAAGAGGAGAATGTGGAGTGCAGCCTGGAGGAGGAGCTACTCCAGGTCAGTGTTACATTTTTTAACTGCAGATGTAAATCACAATGAGTTTAGTTATAAATGGGTGTTTTTATTATAAAAAAAAATAGAAGCTAAGATCTGTTTTTGACAGTTTTTTTGTTTTGTTAATGTGTAAAATATTTTGTCAAAAGAAGCATCACTTCTGTATGGTAGGTGCGGCGAGCGCCAAGGCGACGTGGAAATCCCCGACGGTCTCAGAGGAAAGCTCATACTGTCCGTCCTGTGGAGGACGTCACAGAGGACGAACTTCAGCTTGTTGCCGATAACATGACTGACAAAGTTTACAACAGTGTTACAGTAAGTTCACACCAGAACTAATGTGTTTTTAAAGTTTGAAAAGATTTGAAATTATATAAAGTGCTTGAAATTCTTACGGTACATAGTTTTTTTTTTTTTTAATCCATTTTACATATAGATGGATGGAAAAAAAAATTAAGATTCAAAAATGAAAGGGGAAAAAAACTGAGACCAAGACAAACAAAGCCAAGGAAGTATTTTTAATATAATGAATTAGCCATATTCATTTATTTTTAAAATTTAGTAACTTTTAAACGGATAATCACATTTTTCTGACATCTGATTTAAGGTGTTTAATTTAAAAAAATAATTGTAAAAAAATCTTTTTATCATGCATAGTTGTTTTGAAAATACTTTATTTTGTATATAACTCATGTAACTGATAACATGTTTGTTATCCTTGAGACGTGTGTAGGTATTAATGGTGTAACAACCCACATGCATTCATTCAATCAAGGAATGCATCTGATGTACTTGATAGCAAGCAGGAAGAAGAGAAAAAAAATTCTACTGCAACTTTTGACCAACCTCTAGATGTCAGCGCAGACAATTTCATTACCCATACATGGGTACATATTATTTAAACAAAAAAAACCACTTCTAATTATTATAGGTTATTTGTGAATGTGATGTATAGATTTAATAATAAACCTATTATTTACTGGTACTTGTATTCTCATATTAAAATATTTTTTAGTTTTATGTACTTTACTCTAAATAAGTTTTTTAAGTCACTTTATTCAAATATTTTTTTTTCCTTCTCCACTTGATATTTGGTATTTTTACTGGTCTTACATTTGAAAAAAAAAACAGTTTGTGGAAAATGTCTGCTGTGCTCATCTGAATTTGAACCACTCTGCAAAAATGTCAAATTATACCCAAATATTTTACACATTAAAAGTGATTACAAAATGTATTTACTTTGTTTCTCAATATGTTTCATTGTGACTTTTCTGTAACCAACTTTGATGCTACTAAACAGGAATGTCATCATGGGATCTTTTGAATGAATTCAACATTTCCAGGAAAATGGGAGTTCATAAATTGTAACTAATAAGTTCAAAACAGATTCAGAGTTTTTTTTTCAAAAATTCTCTAAAAGATTCCTTGTCCGTTTGCATATAAACTGTTTATTAAATTTCACTGCTGGGTATTTTCTATATCTTGTTCATGCTCAGTTAATTGTAGTTGACTGGTGTCGTCAGTTAATCATTTCTGTTTTACTGTTTGCATCAAGTTTTTCTTCTGAAGAATGCCATTCTGGCCTCCACCTCTATTTATTGTGGCTTCTTTTCTGTGTACTACCAGGGCTCTACGTGCCATCAGTGCCGTCAGAAGACCATAGACACAAAAACGTGCTGTCGCAGCGTGGACTGCCACGGAATTCAGGGTCAGTTCTGCGGGCCCTGCCTGAGGAACAGATATGGAGAAGATGTCCGGCAAGCTCTGCTCAATCCAGTCAGAACAAAGATCCGTTGACAGCATGGTGGTTATATTTACATGGATTCCCATTTTGATGTTTTCATTTGGGCTTTTTCCCCAGGAGTGGAAGTGCCCCCCCTGTCGAGGTATATGTAACTGCAGTTTCTGCCGTCAGCGTGAGGGTCGTTGTCCAACCGGAATCCTCTTTCCTCTGGCCCAGTACCACGGATTCTCTGATGTCCATTCTTACCTCAGCAGGTCAAGTACAAAGCCAAAAATCTATGCTGTTTTAATGAAGTTACTAGTTCAGTTTAACCAGTAGTTACATTTACTAAATACCAGGAGAAAACATGCAGTTTGGATCCTAAATGTGGTCTGTTAGCTTTTGGATTAGGGGATTCAGGATATCTAACTCCAGGAAGAAACTAATGAAACTCCACTAAAAACTGTATTATTTAACTGTAGAATCTACCTAGCAGATGGAACTTTTGCTGTACATTTTTAATGACGAAGGCTCCAATTCATTTCTGCTTCCAGCCTCCGTGAGAAGATGAAGTGCGAAGACAGTGTGGAGATGTAAGGGGAGTTTGGATTATCATCAAGTTTGTGCATAACGCCATTGTTTTAAACGAATAAATTTGTTTCTGGCATTAAGTTGAGTAAACACTGAAACACAAGCTTGCAATGAACTGAGAAAAGTAGGTTAAATTTTTAATCAAGCTGTTGGCATTTGTAATAGGTGTATAAACATTATAAAATCCCTTATTTTCAAAACGCAGGGGAGGGAGGGCTTAAGAGCACTTGTCCAATGAACTTGAATCACTTTTTTAAAAGGTTGTCATGGTACATTGCACAGTTACAATTGAGTTTAACAAAACATAACTAGAAGGAAAAATAGCTCTGCAAACCCTCACTTTAGTGATAACGTCCTGCTGTTTTTACAATTGGACAAAAAAAAAAACCTGATAAGTTTCATTCATACTTTTTCTTTTCCAGTTTTAACATATACATCATATTTTTTTTACAAAGAAAAACAAAGTTAATTGACCAAAGACAAAGTTCTTTCAAGGCTCTTCTCTGGCAAAGGACAGAAAACGTTATGAACCTTTGGTTTGAGCTTGTAAACTGTCTAAACATTGCAGTCTTTTTTTTTTGTTTTGTTTTTTGCTCTGGCCATATGACAGGAAAAACAAAGCTCCATTAAAATTGAAAGTGACATTGCTCTCAAATTCTTAAAAACAAAACTGTACCACAGGAAAAAAAAAACTTAACTATGTGTCAACTGGAAGATCTGTACTGTATATAACATTCTATGACAGCTCTGAAGTTTATACAGTTAATCTATATTGATATTTATATATATTTATAAAAATAAGATTGATTGTGCATAAGGGACAAACGACTGTAAAGCCTTAAAGTGCATTCACACCAGACACAATGGGCGAGGCAAATTTCATTCTTGTGATCTGAGGTCTTACAACACAATTTGGGCATCAAGCACGGTGCGGCGAGGTTAATGCACCCAATCAGGGTCTCAGCTTTAGGCACGTGGTGGTTTCAGTGACTACATCAAAGGGTTAAAAAAAAAAAAAAGATTCAATGACTGCTTGATGTGAGGGTTTTCATCCTGAACTTCAATCCATTTTCTCAACCCACTGGGGCCGCAGGGTTGCTGGAGACTGCCGCGATTACTGCTGAGCGAAGGAGGGATACACCCTGGACAGGTTGCTAATCTGTCCAGGGTATGTCCCCACTACGCTAGCCAACTGGCTGGGGGCCAGTTGGCTGCCTGGCAGACAGGGAGCTGCTGCGGGTGTTGTCGTAGAGGAGGCAATCGCTCCAGCCCCATGGGCTTATGCTTTTCTTATTTTCAAGACAATTAAAATAGCTCAGTTTTATTTGTATTTTCCCGCTCTCTGGTTAATGCTCAAGCTGGGCCACAGACAGGTGGAAGTACCATTTAAAACAGCTATCAGGTGCAGCTCTACTGCAGGAGCACCAAGAGGCACTCAATGATCTGATGAACCCCAACATGCCACCATGCTAGTCAGCGCCTTTGTAGAGCTCTCCAAAACACAAACACAAGCTTGTCGCTCAACATCTTTCATGTTTTCCATGAACTGGTCAATGAATAAAGTTTATCTGCAGTTGCTCTGCGACTGGGGCGTCAAGCAGTAAATTTGGTGTGCGTCAAGAGGCAGCAGACGTTAATTTGATGCCTCTGCCATGTCCGGTGTGAATGCACCATTCTTCAATCATGTACAATGATCCTGCCTAATTTTAAGGAAAAAAAAAAACATATTTACACTTTAAAAAATGCTTTGATACCATAGATATTAAAGCACAATGGCTTGAATGTGTTCTTACATAAGATTTTCCTCAGGACTTCCTGACAGACTCCTGTACAGACAGTGCCTTTGGCCCAGTTTTGCTGCTGGGTATATGATTCGTGCACAACAGTAGAAATGCAAGCCTCTAAAATTACCCAATTTTATCATGACTACAGTAATCTCAAAAGTAAATACTTGATGTCAGGGAGTTCCATTTTAATTTTAGGGAAATGGTAATGACGCTGTGGGCAGGGCAACCAAAATCTGAAGCAAAGAGGGGAAATACAAAACAGTCTTGCAGGAAGTAGAGTAAGTGATTTGAGATCACCTTCACCAAAACAAAAACTGTATAAAATATTACTAGTCTCAAATTAACTATCAAATGTCTAATTTCAATCCCACTTGTGTAACTTTGTTAGAACTGTGGGAAAAGTGTTGGTGAAACGGCAACTCCTTTGCCTGGAAAATGGGGTTTCAGTGTTTCAATAGAACATCTTGACCTATTAAATACTATCAATATCTAAATATAAAAATCAAATTCTGAATCTAGCATGTTTGACATCTTAGAGGTTTTGTCCTTTTTTCTGTTTGTTTTAAGCCCAAATTCCAAACAGGGAGTTTCCTCTCTATTTTTTTCTTTTTAATAATTGTTTCCATTGATCTGGTGAAGGTCCACCTGCATCATATTGATACTACTACTGGCTAAACGAGCTAAGCTTTCTGCAGATAAGGTTTCCATGGTGACAATGGAGTGTTGGTCATTGGCTGACACGGCTCCGGTGCCTGCTTCCGTTCCTGCTGCCGGGGAAGCAGCATCGCTCGTTAATGTGGAACTGTTGGTAACTGTCCCAACTTTCTTGTTAAAGTGGGTCTTGATGTGCTTTGAGAGATGGTCACTACGCATGAAGCGCTTGGGACATTCAGGGCAGGCAAACCTTTTCTCACCTGGGGAAAAGGGAAGGAAGAGATGGACATTTCAGACACCTGGTAGTTTTTTTTTTTATATACACATTCTCCCCTCATAAAAGTACCAATTACTTTTTCCTTTTTTTGGTAACAGCTATGGTAAAATTTCAGCATCTTTGCAATTCTGTCAAAAATTTGTTGCAATTGTAAATGTTTATTGATTGTAATTGCAATAAAAACACAAATTTCAGTCAAAACTGAAAAATTCATATAGGACTTAAATGAACTGGACTTTCTGCCACCATGTCAAAGCCTTTCAAGCAAATTACTCTTGTAATTTATTTTTAGACACACCTGTGGCAGCTAACAGGTGTGGGGAATGTAGTAATCACACCTACAACCAGTTACAATGGAAGAAAAAAAGTCATTTTTTATATTCTGAAATCTAATGATTACTAAAGAATTGAGACATGATGTAGTGGCCAGTCGGACAGCTGCATCTGCACCAGAGGTCAGTAGTCTTTCAGTAGGACCATCATATGAAACACTTTAAGAAGCTCTCAAATACTTAAAAAATAAATAAAAAATAAAAAAGCATGTGAGAGTTCTGAAACAAGTTCAGATGTGAATCCCATAGTTTACCTACAGAAAGATCTGACAACAGCATTTGGAAGAAGCCATCCTATAAGTATGAATGATCTGGAGCAGTTTGCAAAAGTCTGTTTTTGAGTTGTGTGTGTGTGTGAACTTTTGTCAGGTTTGACTTTTCTTTTACTCAGTTGTTTTTCCATTTCAAACAACAACAAACAAATACCAAAACATTTTGAAAACAAAAAAAAAGGTTTCACTGAATTGCCAGGACGCCAATATTTGTGGCCATGACTACAGCAGCTGTCACAACAAGACTCTCAAAGAAAACAGTTATTTTATAGGCATATACATGTCATTAGTGGTGAAGGCTGTGTTATGGCATTCCAGTACACAAGACCAATACCAGCAAACACTCTGAAGTAAATCCTCATTTCTACCTGTGTGTGTCCTCCGGTGGCGCTGGAGCTCATCTGAACGCGTGAATCTTTTACCGCAGAAAGACCAGGTGCAGATAAAAGGCCGTTCTCCTGTATGCCAACGAAGGTGGGCTCGAAGGTGTGAGGTCTTCCCGTAGATTTTTCCACAACCACTTATGTGACAAATGTGCTGCTTCTTTTTATTTGGATCACTGATTAAAACAGATAAAATTGAAAGATATGCTGTTTATTCACAATACTTTGTCTAAGTATTGAATTTGTAATTTTTCCACTTGTAAAAACTAAAGATGCTTTGTTATAAATGGTTTTTCTTTCATTTACCAAGTAACATTATCCATAAATAATACCAGTACTTTTGCTTATGAAGTTACCATATGCCACTAAACCCCAAGCTACAATTAGCTTTGTAACATGCTGGATACTGAAATAATATGAATTTATGTCAACAAGGAGGGCAACTAAAAATGAATTTAGTCACATACCGTGCCTCTCCATCTTTGCACATTGGACAGGTACACGCCTCTCTGCGGTTACGTCGACCCTGATTGGGTGGGCTGATGTCCTCGTCATCCATGATAGCACTGTCCTCTAGACTTTCTCCAGCTGTATGTAGTGGTGGATCTCCTGTGATAATGGAAGAGAAAGGGTTGGAATAATGTATATCAGAGCTCCCCAACCCCTGGTTCTTGAGGATTCACCACCATGCCAGTTTTCCAGCTCTACCTTCCCTCTTTGCTGCTGATTAGAGGACTCAGGTGTTTCCACACTGATTGACTGAACACACCTGATCCAGGTAATCAGCAGCAAGAAATGCTGGGAGAGCTGGAATCCAGGTAGGGTAGTGGATCTTCAGGACCAGGCCTGGGCAGCCCTGATCTAGAGGATAGCTTAAAAAGCCTTCTATTCCTTTAAGAGCAGCATTTCATTTCTCATTTAATTACACTGAGTGTTTCATAAACCTTTACCCAAAGAAAAACATGCTCCATGCCTGGTGGAGTTTGTGTGTGCAAAAAAAGGAATTTATTACCAACCGCCAATATATTAAAATATGCAATTAGTTATAATGCCAAGTCAATTTGTAAAAGAAAATCTCTACCTTTAGTTTAATCACTTGCATAAAAAATTCCCACTTGACTTAAACATTTGTGGGTGTTACAATACACTGTTTACGTTAAAAACAGCAAACTGTTTGCCTACTGTAAATTACTTTTACTTGTAAATTCTTGATAATGTGGTCTGAATTTGTTCCTACTACAGCTATAATATGATCATGTGAAGTAATACAGTGGACAAACAAAAGAGCTGAACTCAAGTGCATGATGTTAAAGGTACAGGCAAACAACTAACTGAACTAGTTAAACTGGTTATCCTGGAACTGAATATTTTACTGGAACACAAAGCATTTATGCCAAAAATACAAAAACAAAAAACCAGCAACTTACATTTTTGGGAATATTTATTTGACTTTAGTGCACTACTTTTACTGGTTATATATCTCAACAGACTTAACTTTAAAAAAAATTTACTGTTTTAAAAGGTTGGAAGTCCACGAAAATTTGGTGATTACAAACAAAGCAAGTATAAACAACATACCGGTACTAGTAAAACACCCCTGCCCCTCAATCTCTATACAAAGTGAATTAACCTTCTGATGAAAGGTGCAAACTCACCTGCTAGGTTGGAGATGCTGATCGGAACTCCTGGTATCTGGTGCATCTGGAGTCCAGCACTTCCGAGGGTGTTGAGGTTTATGGTCTGAATCCCGGGGATCTGAACTGTGTTGACAGGTACTGGTCCTGCACCAGAGTTTCCCTGAGCTTGGCCAAGTTGGGGTATGGACTGCACAGGGGCTAATGCAATTTGTGTCCCAGCTGGACTCTGAATCTGAATGGTCTGCCAGCTGACCTGGCCATTAGGGCCTACGGTACGTAGGAGAATAGGTCCTGTGTTTGGCATGATTTGAAGATTTTGAAGGCCCTCCTGACTGAGTGTTGGAGCTGCAAACACTTGGCCTCCTGCAACAGCACCAGCCTGGATAGTCTGGAGAGATGTTCCACCTTGGATGACTTGTTGAGGCTGTATGAGAATTTGTTGAGGCTGCTGTCCATTCCTGTTTTCTGACTGAACAGTGACCCCAACAGATGAGGGGCTCTGTTGGAAACTTCCTGCGCCTGATCCATTGCTCTTCTGTGTTTGTGTGATTCCATAAGAGGAGGTCTGTGTTGTGACAGTGGATGCATTTGTCATGTAACCAGCCCCAGAAGATACAGGCTGCTGCGTCTGATTTTCCACTTGTTGGTGACCCCCTCCATCTCCAGCACAATTTGCATCTCCCCCTGTAGCACCTGTGCTGACAGGCAGCAGGGTGATATTTCCATTGAGAGACACTGGCACGTTTGCCAAGATTTGAGGTTGGTTCTGTAGCACACCATTACCTAAACTAACGCCTTGTATGGGAATGGGTCCCGAAAGGACACTGGGCATAGTGATGATTTGCTGCCCATTGGGAGAGGACACTATCTGAAACTGCTGACCTTGTCCTGTTATCCCAGACTCCTGCTGAGGAGCTGCAAA
The DNA here is from genome assembly GCA_036245035.1 of Adrianichthys oophorus. Lineage (NCBI taxonomy): Eukaryota > Metazoa > Chordata > Actinopteri > Beloniformes > Adrianichthyidae > Adrianichthys > Adrianichthys oophorus. The sequence continues at coordinate 20,194,683 of BSAI01000073.1, read as the reverse complement.
GTGCAGCTGCTGGCCGTCTACTGTCTGAAACTGGGGAATAACCTGGTACTGAATATTGGGCATCACGCCCGATATGGTGGTAAGCACCTGCTGACCTGTCACTGATGGAGCCTGAGCTAAAACATATTGCTGTTGTTGCTGCTGCTGAGCCTGACTACACACAGCAGCTTCAGAGGGTGACAGCACCTGTCTGCTCTTTTCACCTCCTGTCATCACCCCTGTAGAATCAGTGGTTGTAGTAGTGTTAGAGCCAGGGGATGTCTGGAGGCTGAGAGGTACAACCTGCCAGCCATTGGCATTGGAGGTGAAAACTTGGTTTATCTTGAGCTGCTGCTGCTGAGTTTGATGCTGCTCTGCAGAGGACTCGTTTTCCCCCGGGGGCTCGATTCTACTGCATGTGGCTGCCAGCAAAGCAAGTGGAGATGGCTGCTGCGAGTCCTAGAAAAAATGTTTAAATAGCAAACAGAGACAAAAGACCAGATGTTAAATATTTATTTCTAGTTTGCTGATAACAAAAGAAATGGCAATGACATTAAAATAAGCCTACTTAGAAAGAATAGCTTCACAGACAAACTTTTTTTTAAAAGTAAAATAAAACAATAAGACAATATTATCACAAACTGCCCTGTACGAGGCTGAATGTTTCCAATTTTCCTAAAACTTTTGAGTGTAAAGTTTATCTTCATCCTCTGTAAAATACCTGCAGCTGATTCAAATTTTATTTACAAACTAGTACCATTAAAAAGTTATATAGATTTTCCCTTAATCAATAACTTAAAGTGGAAGACAAAAAATTGGCACTGGCTTCAGCCTTGTGCAACTTTTAAGGTGCTACAGATAAATACAACAATAATAATAATAAAATTCACAAAAAATTGTATTTTTTTTTTATAATAAAATGCCAAATTATTATGGTGAGTGGGAAAACTGTCACAAACCAATTTTTGGAGTAAAGACGCCTGGTTTTGTCTGTTAAATTGAGCTTTTTTTAAAGTCAAAGACAGTGACTTTTCTCACTGATTCTTTTCTGCAAAAAAAAAAAAAATCTTAATATGCTTGTTTTTTGTTAACAGTTAGCTTGGTGGTTTCAATTTAGCAGTTGGTGCAGCTGCTTAACAAAGTAGGGAATGGATTTTCAACACGTGATTGAGCGACTGGACATGCATCAAGAATAAGTCGCATGTGGTGATAAGAATCCAGTAGTCTTCAAAATAAAACTTCTTTCAGAATCAGATTATAAATAAAACCGAAAAAAAAATATGTTCTACATTTTTTTCCCCTCTACGGCCTGGTACCGGTCCAGCCGGGGGACTGAGAACCACTGATTTAAATGATTTGCAATTTAAAAAAGGGTGATATTTAGAGCTCTTGTGTAATTTAGAAAAAATAAAAAGGTGGAAAACTTAAAGATAAGGTAAAAAATATTTCCGGAGGGATTTCAAATGATGCATGTGGAAAAAAGAGATGGACAAAAAAATGTCAAAAGCATCTTAAGACAGGACTTGATGTCAAAGGAAATACAATTATTTAAACATATGTTATGCGAAACAAACACCAATGTAAATATAAATTACTAAATGAAATGGATGGGTTTGTCTTATGTTCATGGCAGAATTTGGGGAGTGGGTTTCAGATGGAGGTGGGGTATGGGAGGGACCACATTTATGAGGGGTTGTGGCGGGCTCGGCTTCCCCCTCCTCCCAAGCCCACCCCTCTCCCTCCCACACTTTATGTTGCCCTATAAACCAGCTCACCACGCTGGCCACCCCCTCAAAGGCATGCCAAATGGGCCGAACAAAACGCACTTGTCGTGCCGGGGTTTGACGGGAACACCCCGTCTGGGAGATTTTTACCTGCCCATTCCCCACCCCAGTGACATGTGCTCTGGGGAGAAATAAACAGCCGGTCCCGATAAACAACTTCGAGCAAATTCAACAAGTAGCGAAAACACGCTAAGTCGAGACTGACTGAGTAAAACTCAACAGTCCGAGTGAGTAGAAAACCTACTTGTGAATTTCGCTTCTGAGAGAATCCTCCGCCACTCTCTGCTGCGGCCATTTCACCCTGCTGCTGATCTGCGGAAGGAGAGTTGTAAGATTCCCGACTTCAACAAACAGCAATTTCAGACAACGCAACATTTTAACACAAGTTTTAAACAGGGACTAAAAAAATAAACAGTTTTCACATGTAAAAATGTAACTTTTGTCTTTTATGCAACGACATTGCCAAGATAGAAATGGCAAAGTATACATGGGGCAAGCTAGCTCAATAGCTAAGCTAACATCAACTAATGGCAAGTGATGTTCTAAGAAATCGCTCCGCGTCTTTGTGAAAGCGACATCAGTTATTCCCTACAATGAAACTGACTACATGCGCTAAAAATACGGATTGGTCCTGAAAGTACACACATTTTAATGTCACTTGAGAAAAACTTTGTCGTTTAGCTAAATGTTATTAGCCAAGTCCCAACAAGTAGCGTTAACCTTACGTTTGCTGGCCACTTTTTAACTGCATGTTACGGCAACTCGATATACTGTGCGTCCACAACTGTGTATTTATTTAAAGAAATCTTCTTACTTGAATAAAACCTCTTACTGTCAAGCTAAAGATACAGTCACAACATACCAGTGAGTTTTAAAACTTCACTTACTGCTCATATTTGAAGACGGGAGGAGTTTCTGTGCTCTTTTTCTGCTTAACAACTTTTCACAACTTCACACAAACTTGATATCCCTTCCCGTTGAAGGAAAGCAAAGAGGTGCGTTTGATTTAGTCACCTCTGTAGCCCGCCAGTTTTGTTTTAAGTCTGTCACAAATAGAAAATCCGTTAAAATGGAGGTGCGTTTTATCTATATTCTTATAGTTGTTCCTAAAATTGATACACAGTGAAAATAAAGCCCCTTAAACAGTTATTCTTAAAAGTTTAACAAGTGAAGGTGATCCCCCAGTTACATTCACTGATACGTGAATCTTACATTTTCCTGTTGTTAAGTTTATTGTTCTTGCAAGAAAAGAACTAAACAAAAAACTAGGCCGTTTTTTTCAATCAAAGGGTTTATGCAAACTGCATCTAGTTCTTTAGTAGTACTTTTGATGGTTCTCTGAAGAATAAAAAAAAACGTACCCCCGTGAAAAGCGCCTCGTGAAAGATTACTCCCACCCACCAATCAAACAGGCTGTTTCTGCCTCTTAATGTCAGCCAACCAATGGAATTTGAGAAAAGGTGGGCGAAATTGGGCGGGTTCAGTTAGTTAGGTTGTGCCACTTAGTCTAATTGACATTTGTTATGTTTTACGCGTTTCTAAAATGTCGACATAAATGCTGATTGGTTTTATTGCTAAATTGCAAAGTAGGTTGTATGTTTAAAGTGAGAAATTGTACTCAGGCTCTCGTCTTGAATTAAAACATGGAGGTGGGGGAAAAGGAGGACTGACGATTTGAGTCTTGCCTCCGTGGCCACTGGCCACTCCCTTTAGTGGCGGATGGGTTGGTAAACATTAGGGAGGAGGCGGGAGAAGTCAGCCAGGGTGGAGAAAAAACCCTCCACCGTACTCCAGACACCGACTACAGATGGCTGGGAGGGGAAAGCGCCTCTCGTGTGGGAGGGCTTTCGTCGTTGAGTCCTGAAGAGGGCTGTCAGTAAGGCAGCACATGTGTCCATGTAAACAGGCCAGAAGGTGGAGTCCATCCATTCTTAACTTCTTGCACCCACCCCTCAGTGTCACTACTGCAACTACAAAGTCCAGCAGTAGTTAATACATTTTTTTATCTTTGGCAAAGAAACAGCAAGAACTGATGTAGCAGATTTAAAACAAGACACGCCTGTGGACAAACACCCATTTTTAAATAAAGAAATGATGCATTTGTTTAATTCAGGGGACAGTTTTAAGGTTTATTTAAGGGGCATCACACTACTGAATACATGTTAAAGATCCACTATGATGGAAATTGTGTTTTGAACATGTTCTTGTAACATTTTTTTCCTGGTGGAGGACATCTATGAAGAAAATTAGGCTTAGAGTTGCATTTCTGAGTATTTCTTGATCCAAACTGTGAATGAGGAGCAGACAAAAAATGCTGTTGGAAAAAGCTCGTAAGTGTGACGTACAATCGTCTACGGCAAGCCACAAGGTTCCTGCTCCGCTCCATTCTGATGCATAAACTTGCTGATAAATAGATCCATGCACATCTTTGTTTTCTTCGTCTGAGCTGAAAACTGACTCAGAAGTGTATGGCTGGATAGCTCCAGTATTGCTCGCCATTTTTGTTGCACCTGTAATGTTAGGTTGGGGTTGTGAGGGGCTGTTAGCTAGTGGGAGAGCACGTAAACAGATGGGTGATGGGAAGTGGGGGCAGGCTTGCTTCATGCCATTAGTTCCACCCACAACTCAGGCAAATTTCTAATGAACTACTGCTGCTCTACAGAAAACTATGTCCTAGAAAACAAAATGTTTTTTTTTTTTTTTTGTAATTTTGAAATAAACACACTGGGAACACTTTTAAAATAAAAAAAGATAATTGGTGTGAGACTTGTAGAATGTAGAAGTTTTTACTATGGTTTTTGGAGCCAGCCTTTGTGGGAGTTTCTGTAAGATGTGTCAGCTGCGTGGATCACTTTTTGTATTTTAGATGAGATGCAAAGTTACTTCCTCTAGCAGCAGCAGCAGCAGCAGCAGCAGTAGCAGCAGCAGCAGCAGCAGGCTCTCGCTCCATCTCGCAGCAGCGCGTCCATGTGACCTGTGTCCATGTAAGCTGTGCAGAGACAAACACGCAGCTTTCAGAGGAGAGGCGGCTCGTTTCCACTCGCTCTGGTGTCTCAGGAGGAGCACGCCGGGCGCTTCGACCGCCTGACGTAGAAAAACACCTCGGATTCATCATCAATCTGCTTCAACAGGAAACGACACTAACATTAACTCAGAACTGAAACCACGCTGACACGTCGATGAAGGTAAGGCTCTCTTCTCTTATAACTACTTCTACTTTACTTTGGAGGAACTCTTAAATTAGGGCAACTTTATCGATAATCAATCATTTTTACAGTCACATCAGGCCTTAAAGGTTGATGTGTTCAGATGCACTTTAGTATTTTTTTTAAATGATTATAACATTTTCATATTTTTATTGGCTGCAGTAGATCTGTCATCCACTGTGTTTCTGGTTAAACCTCACATTTTCTCATGGCCATTTTTGTTTAAAACACCAATCGTCTATTTATTAGTAAAACTTTATTGTCCAAAGTTTAGATGGCAGTTTTATTGTTTAACAGTCTTCTCTGATATAAACTGCACCACATCTTAATCTCACCTGCTGTTTTTGATTTTTGAAGTTTCTTAATATCATTTTTAATTCATTAACTGCTTGTGTGACTTTCATTTTAGCTTCACACCAAGTCGTTTGTTACTGTTACTGAGAATGTACATGTAGGTATGTGAACAGAAAGAACAGCCTCTCTTAGATCCAATGTTTAGCAAATCAGGATGTGGCAATGGTGGTAATTTTAAATTTTCAAAAAGAAAAACTTAATGCATTACGTTTTACTTTTTAAATATTCAAAAGGGATAATGAAGGCGAGCCAGATGAGGAACTAAAAACATCTTTTTTTTTTAAGTGAAACTTTTGCATTTTCCTTTATAACCTATTTGTAAATTTCATTTTAATTACAGTTGTAGATTTTTTTTTTTCAAATTTAACCTGACGGTTAAGCAGTTTATTGATGACATTTTAAATGGTAAAAGATAACAACTAGTTCCGGCAAATAGTTGTGCAAGAAGGAACTCATAGGGAAGCAGTTCTTACTCATTAATCAGGGAAGAGTTTGTAATAATAGGAATTTTAACAATGACTCGTTTTTTTAATGAAAGAAAAGGTTATTCACAGCTTAAAAATATTCATATATTCAGTTTTTACAGAGGTGGAGGTCCAAACAAGTTGATCATTGAGCGGCCAGTGAAAAAGGAGAGAAATTTAAGAGCATGAAAACGCTAATAATTGTAAATCCCACTGATAAACATTAAAGACCAAATTTATAAGCAAGTAAAATGGTAAGACAACCGAATTCCCTGTGTATAATCTGGCATTTTCTTTAGAAATTCATTTAAAAACGACTGAAGGCTGCAAGCTAGAAATTTAGTAAGAACCTGATAACATCAGTCAGACAATTAGTTTCTATTTTTGCCTCACTAAGCTACTCTGCCAGTTATACTTTGGTTTGCATTTATTTTTGAGGTTTTCTTTTTAAACTTAGAAGCAAAAAAAGAGAGTAAATTATTTCTCACAGGATTTTAAACGCAACTACAAACTATGTCAATGAACAGTGCTCAAGACCGGGGTTGTGGTGGCAAAAGTTTCCATCTGTGTGCAAAGTTGATCTAACTCATCAGCAAATGAAGCTGTCCTATTTTTGAGGGGGCAGGCTGTTGAAGGTTGGTTTACCAAAGTGAATGTAATTTTGAAACTACTTTTTATTTTCAACCTTGTCTCTCTGGTTTGGTTGCTTTTACTCTATATTCCCTGCAAGCCATGGAAAGAGCGTCCTCCACAGATAGACGGAGAGCTTGGATCAGCAGTCGACAGTGGTCCACTCTGGAGGATCCTCAAGGGTTGCAGTCGACCTCCATGATTGACGACAATGTCTTCCCAGACGGTGAGAGCGAGGCCTGATGCTTTCTGAGGAATAGTGACACATTTTTTTTAGTAAAGCATTTGTGACAAATTACTGAATTGTTTTCAAGCTTGTTTTGCAATTCAGTTACTTTTAACCACACAAATAGTGAATATTTTATTAGAATAAAAAAAAGAAACAGATTTATTTAATAAGGATTTTTTTATATTTGTCAATTCCACAGATAAGATTGAGAGTTGGCTTCGTGAGTGTAGGTGAGTCACCCTTTTTTTCTTAAGAAACTTTTTGTTGAATGTTGATGCTGACAGATTATGAAGGGAACATGTAACTCAGTGGAAACGGATCACTTCAGAGGTTGGAAACTCTGCAGCTGTAAAGATGCTGCATGGTAGCCACAGTTTGCTGCTCGCTGTATTATCTTCAGATGATGCATTCTTACTTTTCCATTTGAAAAACATTTTCTCTGAGCAGACCTTTTACAGTTTTAGATTGTGTTTGTGTGATCTGCTGCTCAAAACACCTGTCTTATTGCAAAAGTAGTACAAGTATATATTATTATTATATTATATTATTTTATATAGATTATAGTTCTGGTACTATTGTTATAAAAATTATACCTATGCAATTATATCTGTATATTTTTATTAACTGAATGTAGAAAATGACAGCTTTTGACCTTTGACATTTCTGAAATATCCTTGCGGTTTTGCGTAAGACAATTTAAACAGTATAAAATAACTTTTCATTTTTTTATTAAATTATTTCTATTTGGACTTAATGTTTCTTTAGTCCAACATCAACAATAAAGCTTCAAGCGTTTTGCTTCTTAGCAGCAATTTTCTTTAACAATAGTAAAGAAAGTAGTACACAAAATAGCTGAAGGCCTTACCAATTCCTAAAAAGAAAATGAAAATGACTCGAATAGTTTCAGGACATCTTTATGAAGGCTAGTACTTCTGCAACAGAAAGTTGGCAGCCTTTTGCGCGCTGCTGAAAGGGGATGAGAAGCTTTATCGAAACAAGCTGAACATCGTTCTTTAGGTGAAAGCATGCATGCAAACCCAGTCACATGTTTGATAAAAGCATGCAAATGGAACTAACATGAATGTGCGTGTTTGTGTAAATGATTTAAAAATAGATTTTTGTTTTTGCAGGTCAGAGGCCAGCTGGGAGAACAATGCCAGAGGCAGTTTTGGTAAAGCAATTTTAAAAATGGACATTTCATCAGTCAAATTAATAGTCAAAATTACATTTTTTCTGTTATGTGAAATGTTACATTTTTAATCATATTAATATAATTTAAAAAAACGATGTACGTAGCTCTGGCAAAGTCAAATGAAGCATAGTTTAAAGGTAATAGCTACTGTAAATATTGCTAGTCAATTAGGTTATGATTCTTTTGAATGTGTTGTACACAACCCTGTATTTTTAAGGCACGGGGAGATCCACGGTTAAGAAAAAATAAATGTTAAAGATTGCATTTTGAAAGGAACATGTAGTGTTTTTATTCAAGTTCAACCAAATGTTTTGTCTATTTTTTCAGAGGCTGAACTAGCTTTAAATTTCGCTGATGACTTGAGCCTGGGAGCTGATGGTAAGCTCACTGACTGCAAACACTCTGCTGCTCTTCATTATCTGGATCTGCAAAAAAACACATTTGGCCACAAATAATAGCAAATATTCCGTTGACAGTCTGCTGCTCCTGTTGCACACAGTGACAGAAACGGTTCAAGCTAAAGTTCAGGATGGTTGGGGTCTCCATTCGTGCAAATTACAGCAGATTTCCAGTTAAAGCCACACCAGCGTGCTTTTGAGGTTCAGTTTACATGCTGCAGATCGAATGCCAGATCACTGGGAAATGTGAGCTTCTCTGTTAAAACAGAAGTTTTGTCCCTTTGCTGGTCTGGAGCAGTCAGGTCAAAGAAAGGCATTTGAGATGGAAATTTAAGTCCCATTAGTTCTCACACACTAGATGTGTGAAATTCTGCTCAACTCATCAGTGAGAAATGCTCACAACAATTTCCCAACAGCTTCCACTTCCCCATTCTAAAGTGTGATCAATGATTCACAAATGTTAATTATGTTTCAAGTTTAGTTTAGTTCTAGGTTGATGATAAAATGTACCAGGTAAAGCAAACGTAATGGCTTTGGACTGAATGAATGACGCTGTTTGACAGAGAAATGTCATCAAACCATGTTAGCAATACAATTAATTTATAAAAGTGGTCTTTTAATTATGATTATGCAATTTGAATAAAGAAATACACAGAAAGACAGATTTGAGCCTAATTTTCTTTATATATGTCCTCCATCATGAGAAAAGTGCTACAAAAACATGTGAAAAACACCAAAAACATGATTTTCACTGGAGTGGGTCTTAAAGGAGAATCGGCAGGGAGGCAGGTCCTTTTAAGCAGAAGAAGATGGTCTTCCTCTACTTTAGCAGTTATAATTAAACAACACAACTGATCAAACTTAACCCATAGCACTTTTCCCTATCCTTAATAAAAGAAAGTGCTCCATAAACCTGGCTATTCCAGATTGTGGTCATCACCTGCCAAGACGAATAGCATTTGGTCTAAATGTTAACGCTCTCAAAGCTGGTAAATTTAAAGGCTGCTGTTTGAAACTCAAATTAATTAAATATTGAAACTTGCTAACCTATAAAAGAAAGCAGGAAAGAAGCAAATGTAGCTTCTAAAATAACTTAATTATATTCCAAACTTCAAAACCCAAAGAAAGTTATGCATGAACAAATACCTCAGAGAAAACAAAAAGAAAAACTCTCTCAGCGCGCAAAAGTATTACGACATGTGGGACAGTTGTCATGTTTGTGTTTTACCTGTTAATAAAGCTTCCGCATGACTGAGAGAGTTTAAAGGTAAACCCAATTAAAACCCCTTTTCAGCTAAGGTTGTAATTGCCTATGCTTAATACCCTGTTTAATCTTTACGTTTATTGATATCAACCCATCGACACCTGAATTTATTTCCAGCTGTGAAAAAGAAACCAATTATGTTTTTGTTTTAAGTAGATGCTAAATTAAGGACATTTTGGAGCTGAAAGTATGATGCATATTTGCTTTAATAGGTGTCAAGCGGTTAGCAAGAGTCAGCTCACTTGATTCTCTTTGTATCAGCAGATCAATTTTATTGATAATTAATGAAGAAGGTGGATAAACCATAAGCAAAGTTCCTACATTTGTTTGTTAAATACACGTATGACAAACTTTCCTACCAAAATAAAGTACTGATGAAAGCCTCTAAATGTTTTTATGAACTCTATAACATTCTATTGGATAAAAATCATCTCTCACAGGATGTTGGTGTGTTTATAACTTCTTAAACTCATTTCAGATACTGAACCCACAAATTAACCAAAAGGATTTTGGTTAATTTAAAGAAACGTATTGATCAAGTTTTTGATTATCTCTGAAAGGATTTAGCAAAGTTGAGCTGGTTATGAGTCATGAAAAACATTTGTGGGTTCAGCACAGGAACTTTCTGAATAGTATGTGGTGCAAATGTGTTTTTAACATTACACGATAACATTATTAGTTTGTTTTTCAAACATGACATGAGTTTGATCAGTGATGCAGCACAGGCATTTGAAGCTGAACTGGCTTCTTGGAGTTGCAACGGGTCTGGCATGCGTCAGAACAGGAATAAACCAGCAGAAAGTGTGTGTTGGCAAAGCATGAAACTATCAAATTGATACTCAGATGCATAGCAGAATGCTTCTTTTAGTTCCTAAATGAAAGATTTGTTTATTCATGCAAGTTTTGTTTATTTCACAGCTTCACTTTTAGGTGGCGCTTCAGTTACACACAGAGCTAGGTAAGTGGCAACTGTCACGGAATATCACCGTTAAAATTGCTGTGGTAGTAAAAATAAATAATATGATTTTATTATGTACTGTAGATGTAAACTGTCGGGTGAGTTTTATGCTAAAAAACCTGATCTTTAATTAAATTAAATGTAAAATACAATTAAATTGTCCATTCAACAAATCATTTAATCCTAAATTTAAAGCAATTTCTTGTAATTTTTAGGCAAAAATCAGTTTTTCCTTGGGTTTTCATGTAAGAATTCATCATTTTACTAATGAAAGTCCCAACACTATTCAGTTTAAATCACTGGTAATGTTAAAAAGTTTTAGATTAAATGATAAGTGGTTAAAAATCAACATTTCATTACAGCTGGGCTGTAGGCGGAAACCCAGGAGCAGGAAGGTCTCAAACCTAACCAGTGAAGCTTTATTAACAAAAGATCCCCACAAGCTCGGGGAAAACGTCAAGTGACAAAAACAAAAAAAATACTCAGCAGAAACTCTAGAAAGATTTACACGTCAACACACAAGATGCTCTGACGCCTCGTTAAATAGTGAAACCTAGTTAGGAATTCCAAGTATCTGTGAATTCTTCACGTAGAACTCAGGGAGAGCGAGCATCCAGGAGAAGTCACAGCCAATCTGCACGAAAAAAAAACCAAATGCGAACACAACAGAACCCAAAAAATAATGGGCAAACTATAACACATTGACAAAGAAATAGCTATACTTGGTAAAAAAAAAAAAGAATCGTGAATAGAAATGAAATCAGTTGAGTGATTCAGTGATCTGCAGCCCCACATGTTAAAGTCTTTGTGTCAATAACTGCTTATGATTAGACAGAAATAAACAAATAAATTAGACATGAGATTTCATTTTGTTATTTAGATTAAAATGTGCTCATAGGGCAACATACACATTCACTGTGACACCATCGCTTTCATCGCTTCAAATGACAGATTTTTTGTTCTTGTTTGGCCAAAACAAAGGTCTTTATTAATGCTTTTTTAAATGTAAAAATCATTTTTAATGTCAACATTTGTCTGTTTTTTTTTTCTCTACTCCCGAATGAACATGAAGCTCCAATTTGTCAAATAGAAGACAACACAGCCTTCAGTCCAAACGGTTAGTTGTTGATTTTTCAAAATAAAGTGTTTACCTGATAAGAAAAACTTATCAATCACTACATGATTAATTTTGAGACATCCTATATACTTTGTTTCTGAAAGTGCATAAAGTAAATCGGGTTCTCTGTGTTTTACCTTGATAAGAGATTTCTGTCCTTTTTGTGTGACGATCAAGGCGCCAAAAACTTGGTTTGCTGCAGCTGAAACATAGGCTCAGCATGACCTCCAGCTGCTATTCCTCATCCACCTGCAAAACTATTTCAAGGTGAGACTTACGTCACTTAAAGCTGTTTGACACTCATGTCTACAGACATTATTAAAAAGCTTTTGATTTACTGGCTGGGAACATTCAGACGTCCCATTTTTCTTTATTTTATTTCTTTCATAAATTTTATTTTTTTCAATCAAATCATTTAGTTTAATATTTTCTTCTGTGTTACTGTTTCTGTTATTTTGGGATGTTTTTAGCGTGTCAGAAATCCTGCAGCTGTACGAGGAGGATGCAGAGGAGGTTCTGTGTGCGCTGGGTTTCGGCAGCGCGGAGGAGCAGATCACTGCACGCGTCCCATCTCGATTTTTAAACTCTCCCTCCCATGCTAAAGGCATCAACTTGCGGTTGTTTCTGGACTCGCAAATCCAGCGGATACGAGAAGAGGACCACAGACTATGTCTCGCCAGTAAGACACTGAGTTTATTTGATCACAGTTTTGATGTTCCTTGTTAGCAGTCAAACTTTATATGTTAGAGTTGATAATCAGTTTGAACTCTTTGACTCTTTATCGCCCTACAGGTCGTTTCAGACAGGTTGAAGTGCTCACGGCTACGGCCAATGCTTTCTATTCGCTCTACTCCCACGTGTCCCGCACTCCTCTTCAGAAACTGGACACACCAGTGTTTACCTATCCTTCTCCTGTGAGGAAGATGGAGCGGTTTCAACCCAGCAGCACCAACGGACCACGCTCTCCTGTGGAGCGGCTGAAGGACACCGTTCAGAGAATGTGTCTGTACACTGGCTCCCCTCGCGGGTCTGAGTCCACCTCACCGCAGCCATTATACAGGAAGAGAAGCAGCGTTCCCGACATAGTAGAACTAATCATGAGACATAAAACGGGGACTGCCAAGAAGCTGGATTTGGAAAAACACATTGAAAACAATCAGGCTGTGGATGAGAGGCTGACAGCTTGGGATGGGGAAAAGGAACCAATGCAGGAGGTTATGATGGATGCAAACGTACTTCAACATGACACTAAAATCTGTCACGAAGAAATGGAAGACAACAAACAAAAAAAAGATGTTGATGGTGATCAAGAGAGGGTCCGACAAACAGAAGTTGAAAGCGCAAAAAGTGGCCTAACATTTTTTACTAGACTGTCCTCATCAGAAGAAACATTAATCGACCTCGAACAAGTGTTGCCTTTACCGTGGTCGGACTCTTGTCCCTCCCAAAGCGATGCACAAACAGCTGAGCTGCATCCCACTGCTAAGATCACCTGTGATTTTTGTGGTCAGATCACACACAGTACAAACTGTGCATTCTCTGCTTCTTCTGTGGCTGAAAGCACTGACACACCATCCCCTGCATCACACGAATCCTGTGTTCTCACTCAAGACTGCTGCCCACACATGACCAATGTTACAGGTTTTGGAAAGGGCCTGCAAGAACTCAAAAGCGGCTACGGTTGCTGCTGCATTACAGTGACTGGCTGGGAAGGAGAGAATGAATCTCCAAAATCTACTAAAACGGCACACTTTCAGTGCTTTTCGCCTGTGGCATCCATGGTAACCAGCGAGGAATTGTTAAATCAAGATGACAGAAAATACCTGAATCCACTGACTCATCCTAGCACGGGCGACTTCTCCAATACTCGTCGGCAGGTCAACTCTTTTGAGTTGGAGGAGGTACAGTAGTTTTGCTGTGGTGCTACACATGCCTTTTGGAGACGATCCTACTTTTTTAGATTTGAATAAGCATGTAGCCTGGGTTTGAGGTTTTTGGTGGAATTCCTTCTCAAGTTAAACATCTAGAATTATGAAAAAAATGATAAAAACATTCCTTAAAAAAAAAAAAAAAAACTACATTTTGCATGAGAAAATAACAAAAACCTCAACTGTGTTCCAAAAAAAGCAGTTTTTATTACCACTTTAGAAGAAAAAAGAAGAAATATTTTAGTAGTTTTGGACAGTATTTCCATTGGGAACTGCATGTTTTCTGTTTTGTTACGTTACTATAAGTCATTATGTTATTGTTTGAAACTTTTGGGACAGATTTAATAGACTGCATTGGCCTGAACATCTGTACTAAGTGTTCTTTCAGCTGGTATGTGTCCTGCAAGCTCTGGGACTGGGACTAAGTAAAAGCTTTATTGTCAAAAATAGATGACGTAAGCATGGAGTTTTATATCCTGAATTAAAGCAATTAAAGATTTGCACGCAGGGCTCAAAGTGCCCCAATGCACACTCAGGCATCTAATTTTAATAATTACCAGGTGACCAGAGAGGGACAGATTATTTTTAAATTGCAAACAAATAGACTGGCCAATACCTGGGAACTTGTACTTTATCGGCATCGATATGCTCTTGTTACAACACTGACCATGTGTAGGTATCAGCTCGAACACATGCGCAGGTAAAGATATTTCCAACTACAAAAGTTGGCTTTTGATACTTGCTGAAATAGTTCTCATCCCAAATATTACATTCTAAACAGAAAAGCTTTCATGAAAAACGAACCAGAGCCAAATGCAGAGCCAGCATCATTTCCCATCACAGCCATCATTGTTGTCTGTTTAGTTAAACAGAAGTGCAGTGTTTAAAACCAACCCTCCTGCCTCTGCAGGTGCACAGCGCTGGAGAGGAAGATTTTGGACAATCGGAATTTTCTAGAACACCAACTTTGCAGCTTTCCAGATGTCCGAATAAAGGTAATTAAAGTTTTGAGTGTCACTTTGTGTTTGTACATGAACCAACATTTACAGTTACCAGCACCGTGTCGTGTGTGACTGAGGTTTCAGACATATAGCTTCACAAGCAACAACCAAATGAACGCAGGGTTCTGTTGTAATCTTTCTTCCTTTTTATAAATAAAAAAACTGCTGATTTAGTGTTTGTACTCAGGTTAGACAGAAGTGATGGAAACAAGCTGAAGTGAAACATGTCTGTGCGAGTTTGACAGTTAAAAATGCTCTGGAAACAGGTCACTACACAGGTGTTCATTACCGTCAGAATGACTCTTCTGAACCAATTCAGGTCAGGCTGCATCTGTTATGCGTTATGCATAACTCTGCGCATAAAAGGGAACTGTGTTTTTGTGTAGGTGAGGTGGCTCGGGGTGACAGCGTGCAGTCGGACAGCAGTGGGTACGCAGATGAAGACCTCAGCCCTTCAGCAGAGACTCAACAGCTGACAGAAAACCTTAGCTTTTTCTTTTCTCCCACTGAAGAGTCCATTTTAAAATGTAAGAAGTTCAAATAATGACTTTAAATTTACTTTGATCTTCAGGTTACTGCAATATCTCCAGATGTGAAGTTTTTCTAGGCTATTATAGTTCTTGAACATAGTTGTGTAGTACACAATATGGACAGTACTTCTTAAATATTTTATTAAAAACAGCTACAGATACACTTTGAAAATGAAATTGAAGGTGTTTTTGTAGGTTTTTTTGTTTTCTTATAAATTTAAGTTGAAGTAAAACAGCAGTGACTTTGCTCGTATAACCACATGATAAACATTATAAGCTGCAATAAATATTACATCCCACTTTAAAGCTGCTTACTGGCGTTCATTTCAGAGCCAACCAATATGCAAACTGTAAAAAAACGTTCCAAAATCAAGGATTAAGACGACAAAAATACAATCAGCAAAATGAAGTTTGTGTTTTAATTAAAAGAACCTAATACACAAGATCAGAGAACACAGGGAGTCTACGCTGCGGATTCAACACACGTAATATTTTTGAGGTATAAACATTAGAAGATTTGGTTGCTTTATTAAGAGTCTTAAATAAGTAAAACAGTGAGGCTTGGTCACACCTCAACTTCAGTCAAAAGAGAACATTTGCTTAAACAGAACTAGATTAGCAAAGGACCGGCTGCAAAGAGGGCCGCCTATCAGAGTTAGTCACATTCTTATGAAACCGTGACAACAACTCAAAGCGTCTCCAAAAATACACATCTAATTTGCTTAAAGATAGACAGATAGCATGGCTAAACATTAAAGTGTGGCAGTGTTGAACTGTAGGAGTTTAAGGAAAGTTTATCAGGACTCCTTCACTAACATCTGAAAACAATTCATGTTTTAGCAGTTTATTTCTTTTTACATATGGAAGAATATAAACTTTTTACTTCATCCCTGTATACAAGGATTCTTAATTAAGAAGCACCATTTATAGTTTTACCTAAATACTTTTTAAAAAGTTTGTAGTGAATAAAACACAGTGGATGAAAGGAAAACTAAAGAACATGCAGAATGTGAAGCTTTGGTGAGATCGCTTTAGGCAGATGAATCTTCAGTGGCACGTGTCAGACGCAGAATAAAATAAACTAAAAACTGGGTTCAGATTGAGTTGTGGCAAAAACATTTCAATCTGGGATTCATTCATTTGACCTTTTACACAATAACTATTATAATAAAAATAAAACTTGGCGAGTTTTTGAATCCTAAGGAGAAACAGTTTCATTATTTCCCTCCTGCCATGATTTTGAGGTACTGAAGTGCGTTGTGAGCGGCGTTGGCCCGAGCAGCGTCTGTGCTTGTGGCAAAGCCGTGGCACACCGTGATTGGCTGTGTGGACAGCTCGACCAGACACTGACACAGGCCACTGAGGCTGCGCTCCTCTGAAACGAGACAGGCAGAAATGTAAACCAGACACTCTAAATACTTTCTCTTTTCACAGAAGACAAATGTTTGCATTAATGTAGCAGCAATAAAATGAATCAAAGGACATCATTTAAAGACCCATTTCAATGACATTTGTGGTTTTTGGGTGTTTTTAGCATGTTCCTGTGGGATTTTTCTCATGGTGGAGGAAATACAATAAGACAATTAAGATAAAAATTGAATCTGAGTATTTCTTGATTCAATTTTTTGTAAATCAGGAGCAGACAAAAAAAAGCCAGTTTTTGTTTTACTTAAAGTTTGTATTTGTTACGTAGAAATCCACGGGCGTGTCACAAGCTCCCTGCATTCTGGTGCATCCACTTGCAGACAAATTGATCCATGTCTTTGTTTTCCTCATCTGAGCTGTAATCTGGATCAAAAACTGGATAGCGCCAATATTGCCCACCATTTATTTTGCATATGTACATTGGTGTGATGTTTAAGCAGATCCAGCTTTTCCAAATAGAACACTCAAATCCATTTGAATTGTATTTTTTGTCTCCTATGTCCTCTGATCCAGGGAAAGTTTTCACAGTTCCTATTTTATCAATCCTCTACTCTAACACCAGCTACCTTCATGTCTTTATCTACAATTATTGCTTCAAATCCCTTCAAACCTTCAGTGTTGACACAATGCGGTGCAATGCAGAAGTGAATCCAACTGTGGCTCGCAGGCTCACCTAAGTCTAGGTAACTGACATCAAAGCGCTGCTCTGCAGACAGGTCACTCAGCAGAGCGCAGAAGTTGGAGTCGGAGGGCATGCCCAGAGGGTGGCTGCGGAGCTGGAGGATCTTCTCTCCAGCAGAGTTCCGCAGAGAGTCCCACGTGCAGCTGAAGCCTTTAGCTTTGCCTGACTCCACTCTACCTCCCATGTGCTGTGGAGAGAGAAATCCACAGGTTTGTACCATCAAGAATTTTCAGAGAGAATCTTATTTCGTGCATTTGTATTTTGGGTAGTTATTTGGGAACGTATAGCCAAAGCTTTAGTAAGAACTCTCCTCGATGTAGTTTACTTATACTGGTCCCTCACCATGTTAAACGTGTCCTCTTCTGTGTCAGCATCATTGGTACTTCGGAGGTCTACTGGCACATTGTGTATTCGCGACAGCATCTTAGCGGCTGCATTTCTCTTGGCTAATTTCTTAGAAGTACCACTTCCTGGAGAAAAACAACAACAAAGCATCAACTATGTAAAGACATAAAAGTAAAACCAACATGATATCTGCTCTGATCTAACTCGTTTCATGTAGCATCTGCTAAAAAGTTTCTGCCAATGGAGGCCAGAAATTTACACTTAAAAAGACAGTTATTAGTTTTCTAATCTCATCACTCAGTACAGCAGTTCTTAGTGACAACATCGTTCTTCAAACCTACAGGTAATGCAAAGGACTTTTCTACTTTCATGTCAACAGTTAATTCCACAGCCTGATTTATGTGGGTATTGTACTGTCTTTTGTCAAAGGCTTACTTTTTTAAACTTCAAACTCAGAACAAAGTTTACTTTCTATCACAATCAGGACAAACTAAACTTCTTTCTGTCTGCTTGTTCAGCCATTTTACTGTAACTGTACACCAGAACAGTACACTGACTAACTAAAGCAGAGCTATTATACTTTTTTGGGCAATCTAGAATATTTTTAAATACCTTAGGGCATTTAGCAACAATAATGATGAGAGAAAAGTAAATGTGAATGGACAAACTGCATAAGTACAGTACTTCAAAAAGACCAGAGAAAAGTCTGGGCTTACAATTCAAAATTAAAAATTGGTTTGCCAAAAAATAAGACAAAAAAAGGCATCAATAGGTTCATGTGTAGATAGATAAAAGGATTAGGATAACCTGTACTCAATTTTACTAAATTAAACTGGATTACAAGAAACTAAAAAAAAAAAAGAAAAGAAATCTACTTTAGGTAAGAACTTTTTTTTTTTTTTTTAATCTCTTAGGACCTTGAGTCAACAAAAAATTTAATTTTGGTTTATATTACCACAGTGGTTAGTTCTGCTCAACTGGGGCCCCTTAACTGCATGGCTCAGGCCTTAAGAGATTAGGTTAAATTTAACATCACGATTTGCAAAAACTTGCATTACATAAAATAGGACCTAAAATAAGAGCACCCGTCTGTTTAAAATATGTCAAGCTCAGTTACTAAATGTGCTGTTTTATGGCAAAAAAAGAGAATTGGAAGAACAAACAGTAATATTTCACATTAAAAGTTATACCAATTTCAACAAATCTTTCAACTCTGCAGGTCATAGTAAATTCTTTGCGATGTGCTGGACCAGACTCCTGGGTGACTGTGTACTCTGGCAACCGCCATCCTTTCTGCACCACCAACTCCTAGCACGAGGCAAAAGACAAATGTAATGACAAAGGCAAACAGAGTAGAAAGACAGAATTTATTGTGTGTGTGTGTGTGTTCATTTACCTGAAGAGCCCCAACTGGATTACATTCAGACTGCTGGGAAGTGTTTGTAGTTTTCATCTCTGATGGGGGTCTGGGTGGAGGTGAAGATAAACAATGAAACTAACTTCCTTTCTACATGTCAAACACATCTGGGTCTCAACCTCTCAACAGAGTCTACCTGGGATTATAAGGAGACTTAAGGATTTGAAGGATAAAGAGAAACATTAGTTGATCTTTTCTATTCAAAAACAACTAAAACAAAAGGGAAATCAAATATTAAGTAGCGTTCTAACCCGTCTCCATCAACTGACACGTCCACAGCAACAAACTCGTCCACTCCAACAACAACACCAGCTGGACCTCCCAGGCCTCCTTTGAGCATCTTCAGAGCAGCCTCAGCTGCCTTATGCTTTGCTGCCTTTTTGCTGGGCCCTTGGCCGGTGCAGCTGATCTCTCCGACGGAGACACGGAATGTGAAGTTGGGCTGGTGAGCCTGTCCCTCTGCCTTCAGCAGGTCATACACTGGGGTTTTGCCTATCCGCGTTCCATACTCCTGAAGCAGACTGATGGGCGTCTTTCCGGGATTCACGGCCAGCATTTGCTCAATACTAGATGAAGGGGAAAAAAAACAAAGGACCATAAGATGCTCTGTGAAGCAGATGCAGTCCGATTTACTGAGTTGAAGAGCTGATGCATTCTTTTTTTTGTTTTGTTTAACTGCAATTTCACCTCTGGGAATCTAATAGAAAACCAAGTTTTTACAGGTTCAATAACTGTTGATTTTTTAAGTAAGTATTTTTGTTTTAAAGGGTTTCACACAATGTGCTTTTTAAACTGGGATGGGCAACAGTGCTTTAAAGTCCCACTCCGATCATCTTTTGATCCATTTTAAAAGCGTTCCCAGTGGTCTTTAAATTATGATTCTGCCATTTATAGCCAAAATCAAAAACCTGTGTCGTTTTCCAGCACATAGTTTCTACAGAGTGGAAGTAGTTCTTTAGAAACTTGCCTCAGAGTTGCAGGCGGAACTTTTGACACAGGGCAAGCCTGCCCCTACTTCCCGTCATCCATCTGTTTACACTTTCTCCCGCTAGCTTATAGCCCATTAAAACCGCAAACACTATCAGTGCAACAACGGTGAGCAATATTGGGACTATCCAGCCGTGCATTTTTCGAGCCAGATGCCAGTTCAGACGTGGAAAACCAAAGCGTACATGGATCTATTTGTCTACAAGTGGATGCATTGGAATGGAGCAGAGCAGGGAGCTTGTGTCCCGCTGACTGTACTACCTACACCGGAGTGTCCAATTCCAGGCCTCGAGGGCCGGTGTCCTACAGGTTTTCTAACCAGACTGTCTTTGAAGCTTTTTATTGGCTAAACACACCTGATCCAGGTAATCAGCAGCAGATAAGGAAGGCCGGCCCTCGAGGCCTGGATTTGGACTCCCCTGACCTACATCATAGCTACAATCTTTTCCAAACTGCATTTTTTCTCTACTCTTGATTCATAATGATTTGAATAAAGAAATACCCAGAAATGCTTTTTTAAACCTGATTTATATATGTCCTCCATCATCAGAAAAATGCAACAAGAACATAACAAAAACACCAACAACACAATTTGCTTTGAAACGGGTCTTTAAACGAAATAATTACAACTCAATGATTATTAACCACAACTCCTTCAGAAACACTAAGTTATAAAAGACTTGAAGCACACGAACAATCAACAAAGCTGTATTTCAAGTACTTGTTCTCTTGGTTTGTAATAAGGATAAACAAACAATTTTTCAGAGACTGTTTTTTTTCTGTTTCACTTGTTTTTATGAACAAGCACTTTAACAAAAATACTTAGGTCCAAGAGTTCAGTCACCTTCATAAAGAGGGAGGTTACTTTTCAAGTTCAGCCCTTCTTGTGTAAGGTTCAATTTCCAAAGTATTACAGATAAAACATTTATTTTGCAGATACTAAAACCCTTACAGCTTTAGTTAAAAATTACATAAACTTTCAGGCAGGTAAGTAAACATGGGTGTAAAAGAGGGTATGTTGGGGTGCTACTGTCATCACGTGGTGAGTGGTGGATTTTTGTCCATCTCTTCAAAGAGACACCAGCATCTTAGTCTGCCATAACAAAACCAGGCCTGCAATGCCACATTGCACATAACATTTCTCTGTTGCAGGCGTCTGACTGAAAGGTAAACACAAAAAACAAACTAGTGTTGCTGGAGCATTGGACTGGGAACTCCTGACCTGAGGCCTCACAAATGTTTAGCACCATTAAAAACTCTAACTTGTAAAAATCATTTGTTGACGTGACGCAGCTTAAGATAAGGCACTTAGCAACAATAATGCCAATACCTAGTTTTGAGTTAGCTTAGCGGCGGACTCACCTGGAGCACCCGGAGTTTCTCTTCCAGCTGTCCGATGCTGTCTCGTCGTTCATTCCCTATTTCACGCAGATAGAGCTGATCTATTGCGGATGGCAAATCCCTCTACCAAAAGCGTCTCTAGCTCTCATTAGATAACAATGTTCGTTTTCGTTCTAGTTCCATTTTAGGGCTACAATATTTGAAAGAAAAACGAAGCAAACCTCCTCCATAGCGACAGATTTAGGCGCACAAATATGACGTAACAGTATCCTTCAATACACAAATCGTGATTGGTCGAAAAAAGCGCGGGCTTACCCCATTACCAAATAGAGTTAGTCCCATATATGGTTAGTCCACACGATTTTCTCGTCCATGTTTGATTAATGATTTTTTTATTACATTATAAATTTTTATTTATTTATTTATATCGATGAATATGGTCAGCTTTATTCCAATTCCAATACAAACCTTATAAAATGATTTAATATGAAAGTTGAATGAATTCTACAAATATCAAATCAATATTTTTGGCAAGTCTACATCAAGGGAGAGACATTAGTCACCACATAGAACAATTTCAGTTTATATTTTAGCAGAAACTTTTTTAAACTGTGTTCAGTAATTGTTATTAAAAGATATAGGGCACATTTAACATTTGAGGTTGGGTTTTATTTTTAGAATATTTTAAAGTATGTTTAAAATCAGACACTTAGAGGCACATTTTATTGTTGAAGGGGGCAAAAATCATAGGTTATATCACAAAAAGTAATTCATAAAAATTAACACCAGTAATCTCTATTAGTTGTTGATGTTCACCTTTCGGCATTTCCTCTCAGGGGTGGCCACAGCGAATCAGCTTTTACTGACCTGCACATTTGGTTTTGGCAGAGATTTTTATGCTGGATGCATTCCTGACTTAACCCTGTATTTTATCCGGGCTGGGGTCAGGGAGACCCCGACCTGGGCCCTGTTGTTGCTAGATAGATAGGCACTAGGGTCTTGCCTAAGGACCATCACCGGATTCAGCTCATCTCACCTCAGTTACACCAGTCCTGAAATTTTGGACAACCGTTTGATGAGCGTGCTCCATCCAGCTCCATTCAGATGCTGTAAATATACACTCTGCTCAACCATACTTAAAGGGGCGTACGTATCCTCCCTCTTCTTTAGGGTTACTGTATTGTGAGAGTGATATGGATGCCACAATTCCTTGGTTTAATACCAAACCACATGTAACACCATTGAATCGAATCAAGGGGAAATTGAATCTTCGCATGAAGGTCAGAAAACCCTGAAACCACAACATGCAAACGTTGAGAGTTGAAGACAGCCAAATATTTCCCCTAGTATGTAATAACCTGTGTGTTAAAGAATCTGGTGAGTGGTTAGGCTGTGAGTTGCTGATTCCTGTTCAGCAGCTCTGAGAACCAGAAGCCCAGCATAGCTGACCAGCTGAGTTGCAGCCACAGGTGAGGAATGCAGACATCAACGAAATTATCAAGAGCATCTTGAAGTTCTTAATGAGGAAGGTGTCTGCAGCCCCTCAAGGGTGGGGCATACTGTAAGTGCAAGACAAGTTGGAAGGCAGGAACTCTTTAAATAATCTGCAATGAACAGAAACATGAACTTGTCAATCAAAATGACCAGTTTAAATCTTTAAACCATGAAGAAGTAGAAAACAGTTTATGACGGCTCAGTTGGCTGGGTGTAGGACTGATGCCCATATTTTTAGTGAGTGTTTCTGACAGTTAGAAGGTGGAAGTTAATACTTCTTCTGCTTGGCCAATTCTGATGTCAGTCTCATATAAGTTTTATCTCAAGAAACAGGTTTTGATTGAGTTGGCAAGAATCTTATTTGGATGGCCTGAGCCCACCCTTGTCCTCTTCATGTCGCCGGCCTCGGTTTACAGTCTCATCAGCCTGCTTTTGCACAGCTGAGCATAATTCTGAGAAGACATATGCAGGATTTTACAAGGACAGTTCTGCTCCAGTGCAAGAGCCTGGTTGCCCTCTCACACTTTTTGACACAAGTTTGACTCCACACATGACTTTTGTTGGGGAAGCAGTGTAGAAAGTTTTATGGATCATAATACAGTTTTAATGTGAATCATCTCCCGGCGGATGTGAGCTCCAACATCAACATTGTCCCAAACCCGTTGGTACAATAGTATTTCCCAGGCTGTGCATTCAAAATAAATCATTAGCCTCTCATTGGAATCTGATGACCACTTTCTAAAGTGATATTTGATAGCAAGAATCCTTAGAACTCATGACCTGTAGGCCTGTGTTGACTAAGGTGGACAATATTACGGTATGGTTTCAAAAGCATCCTGGACTTTAGCATAAATCCCTTTTTTCCCACCTCAGTTTCCATACTGCATAAAGCACAGGTGTCAAAACTACAGGCCTCCAGGGCCAGTACTCTACACGTTTTCCAACTAACCTGCCATTAAAACTCCTTTTTGGCCAAACACACCTAATCCAGGTAGATCACTTAAAAATTCCTAAAAAAACAGCAGGATGTTGGCCCTCAAGGCCTGGAATCTTAGACCCCTGGCATCAGTGGCAGAGCTAGAACATTTTATATGAGGGTGGGGGGGCAGATGACTTTGGAAGGGTGGCAAGTGAGCACAGCAGAGTGGAAAGCCATTACAAATAAAAGACGCGTTTCCAACAGTTTTATTTATTTAATGCTTCTTGAAGCAGTTGCAATGCTAAAAGAAGCTTGTATTGATGAATTCTTAATCTTTGCCAATAATGATACCAATGTTGACTAAAAAGCTAGTGGGAAGGGGGAGTTTACTGGGAGGCATCTGCCCCCCCCCCCCCCCCCCTGCCCCCCTGTAGCTCCGCCCCTGTCTATCATAAATGTATTTGCGATAAGACAAAATTAATGTATGATTGAAATCTCCTGAGCTTGCAAAACACGATTCTCCCTGAGACATCAGAGAGAGACACAGTTTCAACCATCTGTCCAGTGTTGAATGTATGCAATAGTAATACAGGCAAACACAGCGTAATGGATGCTGAGCATGTAACAATCTAAGGGCGGGGCCTGACTAAGATGAAGTTACTTAGGCAGTGTATGTTACAACATGATCTGAGGAGGTTGGACTTCTAAAAAACATGATGTGACAGAGGAGGAGGAGGAAACTGTACCAATGCAGAGCGATGGAAGCGGATCATTTAAAAACATTTAAAATGCTCTTCAGCTTCCAACTTTGGACCCAAAAAAAAAAAGCATAAAAATATTTTTGGCACAAGTGGAACCCCATTTCCAACTGTTAAAAAAAATTGTACTTGTAGTGTCATTACAATGATTCCTCTTATTTTGTTTAGGTTGTTGGCCAAGTGTCTACATTAGTTTGACTGCAGTATGTTTGGCTGTGGCCTCATCTTAATCATTTAACCTTCAAACTCCTATAGTGGACCTATAGTGGAAAATGATCTTTGCAGTTAACACTGGCACATTTACGGAAATGTTCATTAATGTGCAGTGTCCCGGTTAAAAAAACAAAAAACGAATCAAAACTTGGTTGTGATGTTCTGCTACTCTAATCTGGCAAACTGGAATTCCAACATGGTGTTTTTTTTTTCCTAGCAGTAAAACAATGTGTTTTACTTGAGTAATAAATAACAAAGTAGTTTTTAAAACATTACATGAAATATAATCAAACGTATCCTTAAAATAGGATTCTTGCTCGTTCTACCTCAAAGTTTGTGCCAGACCTTTTGTCCTTTTCATGGAATGAGATACAGCATTTAAACTTGAGAACAAAGCTCTGTGAGGGTTGTGTTTTTCTTATGTTCTGGTTTTCACCAGTTTGATATTAAGTGAACCACAGGAGGGCGACATTTAGTTACCGACTTCTGCCTGGAAGTGACTGCTTGGAGTCCTAAGAGCCTTCATTGCTGAAAAAATAAATCAGCTTTTGACTTTATTTATTTGTTTATTTAAAATCAAAAACACACATATAAAGTTTTCTGCTATTTGATTAAAATTAATTAATTGGCTTGTGCTTTATGCCTGTGTTATTTATACAGTTGGGGATCTTCATTGAGGAAAAAGTGGCAAAGTCATGTGATCGTTAGTCTATGACTTGGCCAGTCAGAGACACACAAGTGTACAACCATGAACATACTGTCTTTCATATACTTACATCATTGTTTAGCCTAATAAGCTCAGTTTTAGACAGAAGAGTTACTGTGTTTTGCATTGTAGGGTGTGATGAGAGCATAACTGAAGTAAAAAAACATCTAAACATTGAATTTAGGATTTAGTAAGAATGCCAAATGCTTCATAAAAAAAGTTATACTTAGATTTAAAAGACAAACTATTTTTTAAACAAAAGTTTTGTTACACAATACATGGTATTTGTTTCTAGTTACCAGGAAGATCAAATGTATTTGTGATTTAGGACATCAAAATCTTATTGCTATTAAATTATCTCCAACTGCATACATTACTGGATAATATTACAGACAGGCGGTTCCAGTGATTTAGGTCCACTTTCAATATTGAATTTGGATTCCCTCACACTATTAAAAAAAGGTTTACCGGTTAAATCTTTTGGATTCCCAACTTTAAAAATATATTGCAGGGTTACCATCAAATACTGTGGATTTTTTTTAACCTTTGGGCTATTTTTCTTATTATGTGGTTTTGCATTGATTCCCACAATGTTATGCTTGTGAACGCCTGCAGATTGGCACTGAAAAAAATAAAGCCATAATTTTACATAAAGGAAACGGATCATGACAGTGAGTGTAGCTGTCTCCTGTTTGAACCCCCAAACCAACAACCGGAGCATCGTGATTAATCTATGACCACACTGTGCCCCTCCTCATCACTTTCTGTGCAGATTTCCCTCCATTTTCAAGCTCAGGCCATAATTTATTGACCTATAATGTGATAATCTAAGAAAATAGAAATAAATGCCAATGTAATTGCTTAGCAATTACAAAAGTCCTCATCCAACTTGTATCCACACATGGACACAAACTGTACATTCACAAACACACTTTCCTTTCCCCTGTCTTGGCTGCTGCATAAGTATGTGTGGTTCTTTGGTTGCCAAAGTCATCAGTAGATATCTTCAAGCAGGGAGCTGTATGAACGCTCTTTTCCCCTTTTTCCACAATATGATGGGTTTCCTTTTTTGTGTGTGTTTTGATCCCTCTCTTGTGGCCTAGCTGTGCCGTGGTGAGGCTTGGGTTCGAGTGGCGCTCCTGTGTTATTTTTGGCAGCAGCAGTGGTTGGTGGCTGTTGAGGGGAGAGGAGACAGAAGGGGAATTGCATGAAGACCAAAACCAAGGCTGTTTAAGGGATTTCTGTCTGAGGGAATTGCTTTGTAATGATCAGAGGCTCATTATGGATGCGTGTGAGTGTGTGTATCATGTGCTGTGCACACTCACAAAACAGGGCTGGCATGCACATTTGTTCCTGTAGCGCTTCACAAACACCTCATATACACGTTCTAATTCAGAGACCACATGCTCTTTCAAATGAAACTTTTGTGAAAATTACTTTTTTAAGTTGTTTTTTAATAAATTGTGTTATTTTTTCTGCTTTTGTGACATGGAAACTACCTATTGTTTGATTGTTGTGCTGTTTCCTGTGTGTGAGTTAGACTGAGACACGCGGGCAGCTCAGGCAACTTGCAGTGTCAGGCCTTCACGCTCCTCCTATACTTCTTAAGATCAACTCTTTCCTTGGCCACAGATCAAGAGAACATTACTGCGCTCCTTTTTTTATTTATATATTGTGGTCGTGGTGATGTGTGTGAATGTATGCGTGCCTTTTTATATATATATATATATGTATATATATATATATATACATATATATGATTGTGAATGTATGTGCGTGAACCCACAGAGATATTTCAATTTTTTCAGAATATTAAATAAACATGCAGCAGCTTCACTGAAGCTCTGCCTGCCAGTGAGTTTTGGGTTGGATGGGAGGTGGTGAAGGGGAGGGAGAGGGGGTTTGTGGCCGTGGCTCTGGGGGGGTGAGGCAACTCATGGTCAGGGCCCCCGCCGGACACGCTGGCGCCTCGCACTGGAGGACTTCTGAACCACCACACTCCTCCACCAATCCCTGCCAGCCCTGGCTGCCGACTCCAGCTTCCAGCCAAAAGCACTCATTTCTTCTTTTCTGCATTTTGTCTCTCCTTCTTCCCTCTTGACTGTCTTTCTCTACGCTGATCTTAATCCACATTCAATCTACCTTTGCCTCTTTCTTTGCATCCTCTCAGTTAGCTGCAGAGTCCCCCAACAGTTTTTCCCTTCATCCCTATCCTTGTAGGATTTGGGCTGATTTACCCTTCACACCCCCCTCATTGAACCATATTTGGTGGGTTTCTTCACACTAACCATTGCATGGAACTGCTTAGTTGCTTGAGTTGAAATTAACAGAGAATTGCATGCAAGAAGGGTTTGGCCGTGTCAGTTTTAAAACAATCAAGAAAACAAGGATTTTCAAGAGGAAACAGTGCTTTAATGGGGCTCTAGATGGCTGTTGGGCGTTTAGGTTATAATGGGCCATCTGTTCTTTTAGTGGTTTTTCAACTGTTTATCTAGGAGATATTTCACTTCCAAAACTTTCCATTCCAGCCAGAAAGATGGGAGTGCTTTGCTTCATGAACTTCAGCTATCGCTAATGTTTCTTAATGCTGAACTCCAAATGTAAAGCTACATCCAGTGCCAAGTGTGCGCAAATGCTATTGTTCCCCAACTCCCACTGACCTGGAGCTGCTGAAAAAATAACTTCTACACGCTACACCTGCAAATTTCGCCACCTAAATTTTCCCTGGAAGCAATTTGTCATCCGGAAGCCATTAAATGGGAAGTATATTATATTTTTTAAGGGGCACAGAGTCACCCACAGCCGTTGCACACGACCTATAAACAAAATGATCTTGTTTAGTGGTGCATGTGGTGGATTGGGCAGCAAGGGAGAACTCTCTTTAGACTTTAAAGAGATGCTTTCAAGTTAGAAAATGCTGTGACATAAAGCGATTCGAGCTGGAGAAAGGACTTTGGCTCAAAGGGTGGATTTGTAAAATACGGGGTTTATGCAACAGGCGTGTTTTTTAACAAACAATATTTGATCAAAGGTGTATATCTTTTTAGTGACTGTGGCTTCCTTTTCTCACATTTGAATGAAAAGAAAGAAAAAAAGTGAGGTATACCTTTACCTCTTTTACCTTTTTGCCCTCTCTTATCTGTTAGAATTTCCTCTTCAGCCTTTGTTTGTCACCGTTTGACCCTCTCTGCTCTCCGGGTTGTGTTGTGGTTTGTTCCAGTTAACTTACCTTACGTTCCAGCCTGAAAAAAAAAGAAAAACTGTTATCTCGCCTCCTTATGGCTTGACTGCTGGGCCTCTGGGCATGCTGACATTCTTAACCCTTTACTCCTCCAAACTCCTCACTGCAAAGGACGCAGTCACACCTGCAGACACCTGTGCTTTTGTCATGCCTGGTGCCTCTCCATGGTCCCCCGGCCCCAGAAGGCAGAGGCAGGCCCTGTGGCCTGTGGCTGTGTCAAATCAATTGTTTTACCTGACTGGTCAGTTTGAATCACATAATGGCAGGAAAGGAGCTTAATTAGCTCTTTGCTCTGCAGATCGTGATGAAGCCTTTCATTTGAAAACTGCAATCTGAGTCCCAGAAGCAACTCACAAGGGGTGAGTTTGTGTAACTCATTAAATAAAGGGCCCTAACTAAACAGAGCACAACTTAAAGATATTCTGTGTGTCGGATACACGAGGAATAAGATGTGTGATGGCTTAAGCAGGTGTGTCGGGGATCCTATGGAATAACGTTTTTTTAAAGTCTTATTAAATCTGTGGTGATTTGATTTTGTAAATAGAAGAAATGGGTTCTTGTGGGCATGCCATATGGAACAGATTGCCTGGTTTCTGCTTTCACTTCCATATGCCAGTACGTGTATATTTTCTTTTTTATGACCTTATTTGAAGCAACATTTAACATTTCCTGGCTTTTTAAATAAAAAGTAAAAATAAAGTTAAGGCTATGTTTTGTCAGCGCCACTGCTGAAGAAGTGTATTTTAGAAAGGCAGTAGGAAAAAACCTCCAGCAGCAAAAGAGATTTTTTTTTTTTAACTTTAAACCACTGACCGTCTTCGCCTTTTCGTCTTAACTCCCCCCCCCAGTTAGCCTGGCACACCCTAGCCAAACCCATTCCCCGTGCTTGCCTTTTATGCTGTGGACTCCACCATGTGCCCAATTAAGACCACCATAAACACGCTGATCCTTGATGACAGAGTGGGTCCAGAGATGTTTTATATAAATTGACCTCAACTACAGCTCATTAGAGGTCCCAAATTGGAACCATACAGCCTGAGAAGTGTAAATGTTACAACAACTCTTGGGGGTTCCAGCTGCATCAGCGTGCTTCTCGTCTCCTGTGTTTTCTTTGTGTTTTCCTTCATGTTTCTCTTTTTTTTGGACCATGATGCATTTCAATTTTGACCAGTTCTCCGCTCGTCTGTCTTATCCTCCAGCCTGAGTGAATAAAAACCAGATGGAACACCAGAATAAATTGTTCGAGCTCATCTGTCTGAGCGATCCCTTGAAGGCTATCTTTGAATACAGTGCAGGATGTCCTCCCAACTGAAGTATTTTTATGAGTTTGTAAAAGCTTGACAGGAACTGTGTCGTAAAGATGGACAAGTGCCACTTTGTGACTTAACCAAAACGCAGAAGCACAGCCTCTTCTCACCATTTGCATCTCCACATCCCCTTCTTTGGTCCGACATCCTGCCTTTATTGGGGTCTATTGTTTGACCACCTCTTCCAACAAACAATGCGCCTTCAAGTTCTCCACCTTAATCTCTTCTCCTGTCTTGACTCTGCTGAAGCATTGCTCGCAGTAATTACCCCTCTCGGGCTGGAGAGTGGAGTAATTGTCCTGTGTATAACTACAATGGCTCCCTGAAAGGGGGTCATTGTAGGACTTCAATTTGGTGAATGACTTTGTTTGTGCCTCAGAAGATAATGAAAGTATTTGCTTAGCCATGTTGAGGTAAAAAGATATGAAAAGAAGGACAGTAAGTGAGGCGATCAGGGTTAAGTGGATTAGAGTGGGGCTCACAGCAAAAAAGTCACAGTTTAAACTAAGATCATGTCAGAAATAACAACAAAACATGTTTTTGTAACATCTTTACTTTTCAAAGCACCAAAATTGTCAAGATTCCACATGAAAAACATTACACTCTGTAACTTTTTGAGATTTTCATCACTACACAAAGTATTTTTACACAGCAGTAGCTCACGTCTACCATACTGAGGCACTTAAAGACTGACACATAAAGCTTGATTAATTATATCGCTTTTAACTGAAGTAAAATAGACACTTCTTAATTTCCAAGATTCACAAAGAAGACTCACTAAAGTAGAAAAATATTACATTTAAGAAAATCTACATATTGTAATCAATATATAGCACTGAAAAAAGTAAAAAGCATCTCTAAGTCATTGCATTTCAGGAATGGAAAAATATTAAAATTCAAGATCCATAAATAACTAAAAACATTCCCTTCAAGCTCCACAGTTTAACTAATAAATAAGAAAAAAAAAGTCTTAATTTAATGCATTTTATTTTTATTTGGCCATCTTCAACCATTTTTTTCCCTCTTAGCTAAATTTTTTTTGCAAGAAACAGGATAATCTCCCATATATATAATTTAAGACATAAATTAGATTATTCATATATGATAATTAAATTAGACAAAAGACAGCAAATACAAAAGACAAATATTCTTTACATCAAGGTGGTTGGGACAATTGTGTGGTTGATGTCAGAATAGTTTTAAATTAAAGTGTTCTCTTGGCATGCAAAGCTCCATCTCCGTCATCCTCTGCAGCCTCAGAGTTCTTTTCCTTCTGCTTTTTTGCTGCAGATTCAATTTCCCCAGTGGTTTGTCTCATTTGAAAGGCAGAAAATGTGAGCAGAATTTAAGATGTGTGCATGCACAAGTGTGTTTACTTGTATGTGTTTCTGAACCCGCATATTTTTGTGGGCACCTTTGCATGCATGAATGTATTATATGTGCTGGCACATTTGTTCGCAGTTATTCCCGTGCATGCAAATGTGGACGTTGTGCATGTTGTGTTTGTGCTCTTTGTGTGTTCCAGAGAAAATGGATGCGTCCTAAAATGCGTTAACCATGTCAGTTTTTTCCAACGTTGTTTTAAAACATCTTTATGTTTTTGAAGAACTAAAAAAAAAAGATGTTTCTTCAAAATAAAACACACGGTTCAATCGTGTAGGAATGTGTTTGAAAGAAGTCTTAAAGCACTCAGATCTCCAACAATCCACTGCTGTTCTCCACTCCATTAGGTGTGCCAGTCTTTTCCTCTCCGGCTGTGATTTGGTCAGTGGTGGGATTGGCCGGTACTGTGCTGGAGTTGAGGTCTGGGGTGTCCTCGCCCCGAGGATCCGTGTCTCCCTCCACAGCTTTACCCTGCATTGCAGAATCAGCGTGGGTCTTCTGATGCTTGGAGAGGTGGTCGCTGCGTGTGAAGCGCTTGTTGCACAACAAGCAGGTGAACTTCTTTTCCCGCGTGTGGGTGCGCACATGCCTCTCTAGTTCATCAGAGCGGGTGAAACGCTTTCCGCAGAACAGCCAGTTGCAAACAAAGGGCCTCTCGCCAGTGTGCCAGCGCAGGTGGGCTTTCAGGTGGGAGGCCTTGCCATAGACCTTCCCACAGCCTGGGATGTGGCAGCTGTGGACCGGTTTCTTCCTTAGAGATGCAGCTGAGGCTCCCAGCCTCTCCAGCTCCTGACAGTTGGGGCAGTCACATGAAGATCTGCCAGGTGCCCCCCCTCCACTATAGCCTCCTGATCCCCTGGTGGGCTTAAGGCCCATGGGACTCTCAATTAGCCCTGTGCTTGGTACAGGCTTGGGCTTGTACATGTCCTGGGGCAGCATGTGCTGGGAGGGTTGGAGGAGATGTGAGGAGGACCCCAGGCCCACTGAGGGGTACGGCGCTGGGTTGAGTGTGGTAAAGTCGGTGCTGTAGCTTGGCAGCTGTGGGCTGAGGGATGCTTGTGGTGCTACAGGCTGAAGCGTGGCCTGGAGACCTCCGTCAGCTTGGGGCTGTGTTGCAGACAGCCAGTTAGAGTTGGGGTGGACATCCCACCAGGAAGACGTAGAGTTAGCTGGGGCGGAAGTAATGCCAGGGTGGATTCCAGCCTTGTACCAGGACCCGTAAGGGTGTGTCATATCCAGCGAGGTGTACACGCTGCTGAGGCAGTCAGCTGTGGCATGGGCTTTAGACACAAGAAGAGACGGATCCTGGGAGACTGAGGTCTGGAAAGAGTGGGAGAAGGGGTTATATTCTGTTGAGTAGCCTCCAGCTGAAGAAGGGGGGCTTCCTGATGGAGTAAGCAGCCCTCCACCACCTCCTCCTGCTGTGGTGAAGGAGCCAGTGTAGGAGTCCGCCATGCCACTGGCGTCTGTCGTCCGCCCGATTTTAGCTGTTTGAAGGTCAGAGGCCATGGCGTACGGCTTCTTCACTTGAGCAGTGGTGCCGGTCTTATCAGGTGTAGCCGAATCCCTGACAGGGCTGGTGCTGCCAAACTTGTTACAGGTAGCAGTTAACATAGCCAGAGGACTGGAGCCATAGCGAACGTCTTCCTGGTGACGGCAAGAGAGTAAATGAGAAAAAATGAGACTTTCTGGAGGGAATGGCTGCAAGCTGCTGTTGCTTTTGTCAGTGTCAACGCTAATGAAAAAACTCATGTTGAAGTGCCACCACTGGCTTTTCCTGCTCTCCATATTTTCAAAGTGATAAAGGAAATTTAAGGCAGTGTAAAATTAAGCTGGTAAAAGGAATAAAAGACTAACTGACATTCCTTTACATTCTGGCATTAAACACTTCTGTTTCAAATGTATTTAGCTGGAAAATATCAGAGTTTTGTTTTCCTTCTAGGGACTTTAGTTACACTCAAGGTGCAATATACATAACTGATGTAAATTGTAATGTGTTTTTTAAACAATGAATTATATAATCCATTATTTTGAAAATCTTGTGCTCAGTGAAATAAAAAAAAAATCATTATCACTAATGATAACGAACTATAATTCTTATAAGTTCAGTATGTGTCAAATTGCATCACTGCAGAGTGCACTAAAAAGACGTTTTGTTATACCACACAAAAGTAAAGTGGAAAGCAATTATTATTTTCACGTATAATTTAAGTTTTTCTATTGTGATAATTTTAAATAATACAGTTTTTATTAAATGTCCCAAATCTTCTTGCTTTTAATTGGACATTGTGATATATATACTTTATGTGAATATGTCAAATCAAATTATATTCTGAAAAATGTATTTTCCTGACTCAAATGACTTCCTGTCAGAGGAGAGTTTATAAATAAAACTAAAGTGAATTGAACTTTATAGTTTTAAGTTAATAAAGCTTCAACTGTTTAACATAATTTATGAATGCTTCTTAAGTTTCCTTTTTTTAATTTATTTATTTACCACCCCAGCAAAAGCTTCTGGCATGGTCCAAAACATGACTTTTTTTCCCCACCAATTAGAACAGATTTCTTTAACAAAGAAGAAAGAAAATGACTTTTTACTTACAATTATACTTCCTACCTCCAGAATAGATGCGGCCATCCCTGAGAAACAAAATCCTGTGGAAGCTGAGGGGAGAGGCGCCGCTCCGAGTCCCGGGACAGAAGAAGTCGGACTCTCACGCCGGGAAGAGTTTTGAGGCTCTGAGGCCCCGCCCCCTAATTATAGGTTACGAGCTCTTTGAAGAAGAAGCAATAAAAAGTCGGGGATGGAGGAAAACGGACGGAGATTGGTGGCTAAAAAGAGGAGACCCCACCTCCTTAAAATAATAGAAATGATAGCAAATAAGTGAATGGATTACTCATAAATCTGCTGATGTAGATTGATTTTATTATTTTATCCCTGTTAAGATTAGGTTTGATGTGTGTAAACATGATGATTCATGTAAGCATCACTCCTAGGAGATGATCTGCGCCCCCATGGAGTAGATTTAACCTTCACCAACTCTGTTCTGGACATAACAACTGAAAAAAACAGGAAAAAAAATCAGCTGCTGATTTTTGCATGGAAAATAACAAAACAGCCTGAAGTTCTGCCACAAGTATAAAAGAAATGAAGTTGAGCGAGTTTGTGGTTTCTGTCTGAGATTTTATTATTCTGGTTTTAACCCCTGTCTCTGGTTCCAATAGTCTTAAATGCGCTTAACTGCTTTTTCAGACATTAGTGTGATGGTTAAAGAGGCTGAGCGACGGAGTCATGCAAAAAGGAAAAGGATCAAGTTGTTTAATAAACTAAATGGGAGATTATCACATCCAATTAACTGAAGTCTGAGACTCTGCAGGGGAATGACTGACAGTGCTGCTGATTCAAGAAAGATGTCTGTCAAAAACAAAAACAACAAAACCTTTATAAAGTTGGGAAAAATAGGAATTGAAAAACAAAGTGTTTAAATCTAGACTTATACCACCAAGTAACTATGCATCAGATTCAACTTTGAAAATCATTCACTTAAGTAATATTTTCCACTTTTTTATGACAAAAATAACAGTGCCACAACATAGACAGAAAACTTTAAACGAATGTTGTTTTTTTTTACTGTGGTCTGTTGAAAATGATAGAGCAAATAGGTTTTTTTTTTTACGCAACATTGCAATAAAGTGTTAAATATTCTTCTTTTTTTAAAAATTTATCCTGTTTAGCATATCTGACTCAGCCTTCAGGCGCTCCTGTCTAGGCTGTCTAGCAAAGAGATTCTCAGAGCCTTTTTGTGGGCGTCTCTTTTTCTGAAAGAGAGCACAGAAGATTAAAATTGTTGTCGAAAATAAACATATAATTTCTGTCCTTTTTTTCTCCTCAATTACAGGGCATGGTCAGAGAAGGGCTTGTCGTTCTGGAGAGTCTGGCCCTCACATGAACACAGCAGCTATATTTGGCAGTCTGCTCTGAAACTGACCTTTATCGCTTTATTTTCTTATTCCAGAAGGATGTGAGTGGAAGAACAAAGACTTCACATGCAACATTCCTCCACATCTATCTATCTATCTATCTATCTATCTATCTATCTATCTATCTATC